>APFE031006485.1:128229-150280 GCA_000404065.3 Pinus taeda
CCTTCTTCTTTATTCTTTATTAATTTTTTTTTTAAATAATGGCCAAAGACCTAAAAAAAAAAGGAGAATCTCCCAATATATAGCGAAACGCTTCAATTATGACAGCAACAAAGTTGATGATAGGTTGATAGCCAAAGACCTAGTGATCAGCCAAACGTGGCTCTGATACCAATGAAGCAAACAAAGTTCCTTCTGAAGATTAATTACTCCAATAGAGTTGGAATATGAAATTATCTATTGAGGATATAAATATTATATTAAATATGTGAATAGTAAAATGAGTATGAATTACAAATGAGAATGAGAGGCTTGCTTATATACCAAGCAAGTGTCTCTTCATGAAGAGTCATGTCTTATTAGACATGCCTCTTCAACCTAATTACTAGCTTAACTAACTATTATTTATGATTATTATCTTTTACATTCTATTTATATTATTTATATATTTTATTCGTTACAGCCACCAAGTTTCTATAGTATGCGCATAAAGGTTTTCCCGCGCCTGAGTGAGAATAGGGTCAGGGATCCAAGCAAATTTTGCATCGACCTCCTTCGTGGTGACCTCTCTATGAAGAGTATTGGCCTGGGCCTCTAAAGTTGAAATTCGCTGCCTAGTCTCTGGGTTTACAGCCACCGAGTAGCCCAGGGTAGCGCGCCTAGCAGCGTCTCCACTCGAGTGGTGGGGGCAGGTCCCAAGGACTGCGAACGGGAGGCTGCGCAACCATGCGCTCCTCCCCTACTAGGACCAGAGGTGGAGCCAATCCTTGGAGCCATGAGAAAAACAAAGATGTTGGAATGCAAGTGGAGCCAGAGATCGAGGAGCAAACAAAGGAGGAGAACGACAGTGAGGAGAATGAGGGGGAGAAGGGGGAGGGGTGAATTTATAGAAGCCGAGAGGAGGAGAAAGACCGGGATGAGGGAGGAGGGTAGGAAGGGAAAGCATGCGGAGATCTGAGGAGGGCGGGGGAGTAATGGCAGAGCAGGGAGGATGAGACTGAGAGACGACGATCACACAAGGGGGAGGGGAGGTGGCGTCACAAGCTTTGGAGACAAGCGAGCCAAGGAAGGGACCGTACTCAATTGCCTGCCACTTGTCCTCATTGAGCATAGAATCCATCTTATAATGATGAAAAGTACTCGAACAATTATTGTTTGTTAAAGTTGTTGTCTTCTTCATTGATAGATGCGCATTGCTGACAAAGTTCCCCATCCTCCAAATCCTGCCACGCTCGAGACTTCAGGCGTAGGGTACCAACCGTGCCCTCATTTGCCGTTTGTACGCAAGTTTATTTCCTTTCCTTCTGACTGCTTGAAAGTGAAGGCCTGCCATACTGTCAATTCCCTGCTTGATTCATTGTATTTATTTGTTTAGGCACCAATTTTCTGAGATCTTATCCACCTCGATGCCCTGTTGAAGTTTTTTGCCAATTTGGGTAGCTAGCATGGAATTTCCTTCAACAATCAGAGGACTGAGGTTGAGGTAGTGCGCTATGGCGATACCATGTTCTAAGGCATGAAGTTTTGCGGCGTTGTTGGTAGATGAACTGATATTGCCCTCATAAATCCAGATTATATCACCTTTAGAGTTTCTGAAGGCCCCTCCGAAACTGGCTGGGCCTGGATTCCCTTTAGCTGCACCATCATAGTTGAGCTTGAAAGTCCCCTACTCTGGCGATTGCCATGTGTTTTCTGTTTTATCATGCATGGGGAGGGGAGTGATTGCGTGGACCTTGATATGAAGGACAACCAACATTGAGAGGATCCGCACTTCGCGAAGAGTGGGAGGGGTTTTGACAGTCTGAGTGGGTAGAGATGTTACTATTTTGTGGAGCACGCTTTTGATCTTCGTGATGATGAGTTCCTCTTAGAGGTAGAGGTTGCGAAAGATTCTTGCGTTGCTTTCCTTCCACAAAGCCTAGCAGATCAAACCAGGAATTGAATTCCAAGTGCGGTACTAGAGGATGGGGGGAAAAGAGCGTTCTCCAGTTCGCGATCGTAATTTGAATGGAAGAGGGATCTCGATCAGAGCTTTGAAAGACCATGGAAATCCAATTCCAAACATTGGACAAGAAAGGGCAGACATTTAACATATGATTGGGGGTTTCTTCATCTCGCTGGCAGAGGGGGCATCTCAATGGGCCTGTGAAGCCTTTTCTTCTTAGATTGCCCCACGTTAAAACTTTTCTGTGCATGACTAACCAAGGGAAGATGGATATTTTCACCCAGTGCTTCCTGTCCCTGATTGCATTACATTTCAGATCTAGTTGGAGTTGTCGTGCTTTGCTATGTATTTATAGGCTTAGCTTAAGATGAAGTGTCATGTGGAGTTTTTCCCCCATCTGAGCTTATCCTCAGTAAGGTCAAGGAGGATTTGTCTTTTTTGTAACTTTGAGGAGAGGTCTGACCAGGTTTTGGGGGTGCATATGGGGAGTCCATTCCTCTTGATTGATCCAATTTCTCCAACTGCCATTTTCTTTATTTTTTCTCCAGTATTGGTTGACTTTGATCTTGCCTCTGTTTTGCATATCAGCTTTGATATGTTGATAGTGTTCTTGATCAAGTTTCGGCCTTTGTTGCCATGCATCCTCCCAGAAAAGAGCCTTGTTGCCGCTGCATATTTCCCAGAAACTGTCTTTGGATGACGTCCCTATTCTCCCAGGCTTAATTCCAAATAATAGAACCTTTGATGTTTCCATTGAGCCTAATAATTTACTCTTGCGATAAGGAGGGAGTGTAGTTTACTTTCTAGAGGGTACCCCAAGGGGAGGTGGGGTTGGCAATCCATCTTCATAAGTTTTTGGCTCCCAGGGCCTTTCCCAGGAGGTCTATATCTCTGAGACCGAGGCCACCTTCTTTTTTGGGCTTGCAGATTTTAACCCATGCTATAAGAGCCCATTTCTGTTTGTCTTCAACACCTCTCCAAAGGAAGTTTCTCTGAAGGTTCCTGATTTTGTTTGAAATCAATTTTGGGGCTGCCAGAGCCAAATACATGTAAAGTGGGATGGCTTGTAGCACATATTTGACCAAGATGAGACGACCAACCAAATTTAGAGATCTGAAGGTCCAATTGGCCAATATTTTCTCCAATTTGTTTAGCAGGTTCTCCCAAGTGGCCGGGGAGAGAGGCTTATCAATAAGGGGAACACCAAGGTAGGTGGAGGGGAGAAAGATGATAGGGATGGCCAGGAGTCTGGCGATGTTCCTGCAAATGGGCAACAAAGTGTTAAAGTAAAACAACTTGGATTTGGGGGGATTGATGGAGGTGCCTGAAGTAGTAGAGAATTTCGACAGGATGGTCATGAAAGAGGCAACTTCTTTGATGGATAGGAGGCCCATGAGAAGAGTGTCATCCACAAATTGCTGGTGAGTAGTAGAGGGGGCAGAGGCATGGGGCTGGAGACCAGAGAGCTTATTTTCATGCAGGGCCGTAGTGATAGAGCGACTTAAACTTTCCACCATTATAACAAAGAGGAAGGGAGAGATAGGATCCCCTTGCTTGACACCCCTTGAAGGATGGAAGGGTTGCGAAGGTGAGCCATTCACAAGGATGAAGAAGAAAGCTCCTGACACCATAGCCATGATCCACTTGATGCTTTCCTTGTGGAAACCGAAAGCATCCAAGATCTGTCTCATATAGTTCTAGCTTATTATGTCAAAAGCTTTGGACATATCTAGCTGAATCATCATACCAGGTTTTTTTTGGGATTAGAGAGAATGAATAAGCTCATGAGAGAGGATGATGTTGTCCATCATTTGTCTTCCTTCCACATATCCAAACTGTTGGTGGGAGATGAGGAGAGGGAGGATGACTTTAATGCGACTGGCCAGAATTTTGGAGATTATTTTGTAAATGACATTACAAAGGGCTATGGGCCTGAATTTGTCCGAGGAATCCACAGAGATTCCTTTGGGTATCAGAGTTAGAAAGGTGGAGTTAAGGGCTTGAAGGAAAGACTTCTGAATTCAAGATTCTTCCACCAGGTCATGAACATCCAACTTTATGATAGGCCAACAAGCTTTGTAGAAATCAATGGTAAACTCATCAGGCCCTGGAGCTTTTCCATTGGGCATTCCCATGACAACATCCTCCACTTCCTGGAGGGAGACTTTCCTTAGGAGCAATTTATTATGTTCCTTCGTGAGGATTTTGGGAATATTCTTGGTGATCTTTTTGATATCCTGATGCTGATCATTCCTTGGCTCTTTGAGAAGAGAGCTGAAATAGCTGGTGAGCTCAGTTTCCAACTCCTCTTGAGAGTGAATGACATGACCCTCTTGGTTCTTCAGAGCTAGAATTCTATTGTTCCTCCTGTGCTGTATCATTGTTTTATGGAAAAAAGCTGTGTTCCTTTCACCCACGTTTTAGCCAATTTATTTTGGATTCTTGTTGCCACAACTTTTCTTCCTGAATGGCTCTTTCATCCCATATTTGTTGAAGAAGTTGTTCCTTTTGCTTACTAGTCTTCGATAGCCCTTCTTCAATAATATTTTGTTGAAGAAGTTCCAGTTGATGCTCCAAGTTTTTTTTGTCCATAATGATATTTCCAAAAGTATCTCTATTCCATTTTTTGATTTCCTCTTTGAGATGTTTTAATTTTTGTTGGAAAGTATACATTTTGTTTCCAGTTTTAGGGGGAGAGTAGGTCCACCATTGTTTCATTTTTTCCATGAATTCCGGGTGGTTCACCCAAAAGGCCTCAAAACTAAAAGGCTTATTCTTTGGATACATGGAAAATTGAAACTTGAGAGAGATATGCCAGTGATCAGAGCCTACTTGCGGGAGGATTTTCGCCTCCGTTGCTTAGGAGGTGATATAGGAAGCCTCAAAAAGAAGGAAACGGTCTAGACGGGAGGCTATTTGATGGTCTCCTCCTCTTCTGTTATTCTAGGTGAATAAGCCATTGCTTGTGTGAGTGTCAATGAGGTTGAGGTTTTCAATGGTGGCAAGGAAAGCCTCAGAGTCCCTATCTAACTTCCTGATTCCTCTCTTTTCAGATAAGTTAGTTATCATATTGAAATATCCAGTTATGATTTTGATGGGGTGGTGCAGAGGGTCGAGGAGATTGGATATGATTTGGAGCATTTTGATACGGTCTATCACCTTGTACGGGGCATAAACATTGGTTATACTAATGGTTTCATTGGTGCCTAAGATTCTTAGGATCACAGTTAGGGAATAGTGAGTGGCCAAAGAAGATAAAAGATCGAATTCAGAATTTTTCTAGAAAGTCATTATGCCTCCTGCTGAGCTTGTAGCCGTAAGGCCTGAAGCATGAGTTGAGCAGGAGGGGAGGGTGAGACGAATCTAGTTTCGTTTCTTGAATGAGCAAGATGTCGGGATGATCAGACAAGACTTTGCTTTTTAAGATGCTTTTCTTCCCAAGACTATTGAGTCCCCTAATATTCTGAGATATGCAAGTCATTGACATGGAGATGGCTATAGAGCAAGAGCCTTTACCTTTCCTTCATTGATTAGCTTGACTTCCAGTTCTTGAAGGAGCTGACTTGTGATCTTTCGTCCTCACTTTCTGCTTGAGCCTTTGAGGTTGAGTCCTTCTACTGGGATGTTGGCTAAAATACCTTTTGAAGTTGTACTTTCTTGTGCTGGATTGTGGGCTTTCAGTTCTAATTCCTCCTAGAGGAGATAAACTCCTTCGATTTTTTGTAACTGTTGTTCTGATATGGCATTTATTCCTTTTTGTTTCCATTCCTCTGTGATTGTTGCAAGGTCTACCCCCTGCAAAGCTTCTTCTATTGTATCTTCCTCTAGAGTTTCCTCCGTTTTTGCTGGTTGCATTTCTGTATCCTCCAGCGACTGCTCCTTACCTGTGTTGGTATTACTTGTGTCCCTTCCATCTTGGTCGCTATCTTCTGGGTACATTTCTTCCTCTCTTGCTTCATTTGTTATCATTTCATTAGGGTCCCTTTGCTGTTGGTTACTGTTCAATACTTTGAACTGATTCTGGTTTGCTTCTTTGTGAAGGTTCTTCTTGGGGGATAACTTTCTTCCTATTATTCTTGTTCCTGGAGATTATTTTGGTGAACCCTTCACAATCTTTTGGTTTATTTGCTTGCTCTTGCGTTTGAGGGGTTTTATTCATGGGACAGTCTCAGAAAAGATGCCCGTGCCCGTGACACTTTCTGCAACGGAAGAGAATTGGTTCATAGTCTATACTTTGCAGCCAGACTTCATCCTTGAATATTAGTTTGATTGCTTCTAGTAGAGCCCCAGAGACGTCTATGTAAACACAGATTCTGGCGTAGGAGACATAGTGACCCGTTCTGGTGCCTTCAGACATTTTGATGTACTCCCCCAGCTGGTCTCCTATACCTTTTAAGACTGGAGGAGTCCAATAATTAGTTAGTAAGTAGTAAAGGCGTACCTCAATTGGAACCCTAGTGAAATCCTCTTTTTCTAGTGTGAAGCTCTCCCTCCAGAATCTCATATATAAATCGGTTGAGTTGTAGAAATAGGGTCCTTCAAAAATTCTATCTCTGTCTTCTAGGAAGTCAAAGATGACTGTGAAAAATCCTTTGGAGCCCTGTTGAAGTCTGATCTCCCCTTTGGGTATCCATTTGCTCTAAATCCACTAGTTCAGGGCTATTTCTGTTGGCCATATTCCCATAAACTTGCATATAACTGCGTGTTCCTGCATGTATTCTCTGTATTCAGCTACCTCGGGGTCCTAGATTTCCAGTTCTGGGATTTTCTTGGCTTTTGTATTGCAGTTGTTCTTAATCTTTTTCCCCTGTTCTTGCGGTTGCTCCTGAGATTGTGAAGGGTTGATGTTCCCAGAGAAGGGCGAGTCTGTAGCCTTGCCCTTGTCTGCGTGATTGTCGTTTGTTGATCTTTTCATTGTGTCTTCATTCCTTTTTGGCGTCTCGTTTTGTTGTGGATAAGTGATGTCTTCTTTGTCCGAGCTTCCTCCTGGTGGCGTACAGAAGGTAGAGATGGAGGCAAACTTAGTGAAGAATGAAGCTTGGTATGGCGACCGACCAGAGACCATATCCTTGAAGGAGTGGGCGCCAGGACGCTGTAGCGAGTTCGCCATGTCAGGCAGTGCCCTAAGGGCAAGAACTAGAGGCCCCCAGGGGAGAGCGCGGAGCTCATACAAACCTTGGCGCACAATTCTCTATCGTTGTTTTACTTAGAACCTCCGTTGATGAACAATTTTGTGGAGAGAGGCATGATTATACAACCTTCATCTCTGTGGATCATATTAAGTATGACTTTAACTTGGCTTTGCATTTTTGTAGAATTTCTCTCCATTTTGTGGAATCATAATATTCTTTTTCTTTTCATGATGTCAATTTCATGCTCTCCATCTCAAAAATGAAACATAAATGAGAATGAGATTACTAGTACCTTCCCAGTGCCATTCAACAATTAGTTCACAAAGAGCAAACATGTCACAACAATTGGCTTATGAAAAACAAACATGCTACAAGTGGGATTTGAACTCGGGTGGAGAGGATAACATCTCTTCTAGACCACTTGAGCTACACCAAATTGACAATTGGGAGTATATATATATAATTTTTTTTTTGGTTTTGTTTCTTTTTTCTTTAATTGTAATTGGGAGATAACCAGTTTAGATCCATGTTAACTTTGGATCTATCAAGCGCCTAGAGGGATCAAATCTCTCTTTCCTGAGTGCAAATTTTGAAAAAAGGTTTGCACCTTGAGAGATTTGATCCCTCTCGGAGGTTGATAGATCCGAGGTTAGGATGGATCTAGGCTGATTTATTTATTAATTTTATTTTTATGTAATTTCACTAAGTTAGAATGTTTTAGTTAATAATTTTGTTTTTTATTTGTACATAAATTGATTGGGCCAAAATGTTTAGATAACATAGGAGAGTATCTCTGGCCCAAAAATGTAATAAAGAAAATTAAAAAATAATACATATTTACAAAATATTTTGATTGTGAAATGAAAGGTGGTTTTTCACATGTGGTATTGATGAGCCATGGTATGGTATGGTTAATAATATCCATGGCAAAGTGGGGAGAGTATCCATGGTTAAAAATCTTGTTATATTGTAAATATTATTTTGATTGTGAAATGAGACATGATTTTTGGGCATGTAGTATTGATGAGCTATTATATTGGCCCATGGTATGGTTAATAATATCCATGGTAAAATGGGGGTGAATATCCACGGGTTAACATTCTTGTTATATTTTAAGTATTAAGTTTTTATGTGCTTATTAATGAAATGTAAGTATGATTACAAAATTATTATTTTAATTCATATATTAAAATGGATCTTAATTTATAGCTACTATTTATATTTGATATCTTTTAATGTAATAGAGGTCTATATATATATATATATATATATTTAATAAAAAACGTTATTAAATTAAATTCAAATAAAATATTATAAAATATTTTAATTGTGAAATGAGAAATGGTTTATGGGCATATGTATTGATGAGCGTCTTTATTGTAACAAAGCCTATTTACAAGTTATAATATTTGTGGAAAACATATTTATATTGTAAGTATTAAAATTTTGATGTGCTTATTAATTAAATTAAATATGGTCCAGAATCATTATTCTATTTTATAAGATTAAAATAGATCTTAATTTTGTGAACTTTATAATATATATTATATATATACTATATATAGATTTTCTTTATCTTAAAAAATATTAATTAATTTTATTAATAAAACAAAATTACAATGTAGGAAATTGAATTTTACTATTTACTTTTAATTTTAGACTCTATATTACTTTTAACCTGCATGCAAATGTTTATCAATCCTTCATGTATTATAAATTGGACATATTAATAGAAATTCAACATATTAAACTCACATGTGAAAATGTTTACAAACTTTTTTACCTTCCATCTACCATTACTCCTACTCTGGATTGTAGAGTGCCTCTGCGCTATTATATTAAAAATCACTGTAGCAGAGCTACAAATAACATACAAATGGTGCTGATTGAGAATTTCACCAATCTTTCAGTATTCCTGTAGTGTATTTTTGGTCAAATTCATGAATAGCAAGTGTATATCCTTTCAAATTGATTTCAAAGAAAATTACAAAAACATAACATAACTATTACTTGCTAGTTGAAATTTCTCCCTTGCCCAAAGTGAGTTCCAGAAATGCTTGATATCATGAGGGGATTGGCCCTTTTGTCTCATAAATTCTCTGATCCTGATTGAATTTTATTCTCCTTGTGAGGAGAGAGAAGCATTTTGGTGCTTTCTTCAAGATTTTAGCAAAGGATTTAGAAGTTTCGTTATGAACATTTGTTGCTAGCCATAGTTTATTTTCCTTGTCCTCTTCTTTCTCCTTTGTTTCCTATACAGCTTCTTCTTCTGCCGTATCGTCTTTTTACTTTCTGTTTTGCTGGAGTTTTTGTCTCAATATCCTTGCGATGGATTTGTGCTGTTATTGGGGAATGCTGATATAGAGTTAAGCTCCATTGCTTCCTTTTTAGATTCTTTCTCCAATTCTCCAGGATTTACCAGACTCTCTAGTTTCCCAAAATCTTCAAATTGGTTATTTCTTAAGAATGATGAAAACTCTTGGGATGCAATGACTAAGGCAAACTTTTTGCACTGAGAATACCTGTGTTTGCTTGAGACCATCTTGAACTCGGGGTCTTCTCTTGTCTTTTGCTTTGGTGAAAGACAGCTTTTGTCAAAATATTCTTAAACATGACATGTACTGCACTTGAATGGAATCTGTTCAGAATGTGCCCATTTATATTGATTTGTAAAGGCTTTGAGAGTTCCTGGTCCAAATCTATTTCTACACATATTTCAGTCTCAGAAAACATATTTCCTTTTGGTTCTATTTGGTTAATGAATCTACCCAGCTTGTTTCCAATATTTATGAGATTGCAATCATCCTAGAAAATTAACGAGGCAATCTAACCCACACTGAGACTGCAGTGATTTCTTCATCTGGATTAAAGTCTGGGCACCATGGAGCCAGATACATTCACCGGGATCCCATAGATTATGGGCCTCAAGCGGAATATCAAATACCGCTTTTCTTTTTGAGAGGAAAAAAAATCAAAATATTCACGACCATAAGCTAAAAATGATACTTGTCCTTTGATATTGAGAGACCATTGCTAACCACTCAAGTTTCCATAGCTTTTGCACTTGGCCAAAGACTTGTAAACATTCCTATCAGAGCATGTTTAGACAGCATGAGGCCTTTCCTTCTTGGTTCTGGAGATGGTATATCTAGTTGAGGAATGGCTTCCAATCTTTTTACAGATCTCCATTGATGAGGCTGATTCCTCTTGTGCGGGTTCAAAGACCAAACCAGAGAGCAAAATGAGGCTGATTCCTCTTGTGCGGGTTCAAAGACCAAACCAGAGAGTAAAATGAGGCTGATTCCTTTTGTGGGGTTTCAAAGACCAAACCATAGAGCAAAATGGCTCCGATTCCAAGCTGTTTGTATCCCTCATCTTGAATAGATTAGGTTCAATGGTGATTGGCTTCACCAAAAATTCCTTACCCTTGAAATGGAACTTTTTAATCGATCGAAGGTCTGGATGTTTGAGTTAAATAGCAAGCTTCATTTATCCAACTGATATGTTTGATATGAGGCTTGTTTAATCTATTGCAGGTCTGCATGTTGGAGTTAGATGGAGTACTGTACTTGTCCAACTCATATGTTTTGAATCTTCGCATGCCTCAGAGTTATTCACTCTAGTAGCTTAACGCTTTTGAAAGATGTGCTTTTGGGACAACATTAAGCATATCACTTTCGAATGGTGCAGATCTGACAGTATTTGCTTACATATGCATCTAAGTATGCTTCTTATGACGTGTGTTTATGGCTGATACATATGCTAATGGGTTAAATCTTTTCTAACATATTTTCTACCATAAAATATAAAACATAATCCGGATGAAAGTGGTAAAATGCCATGTTTTTCAATATTTGAAAGTTCAAAGACCTGTATGGAAGTATATTGAGTAGGTTATTTACTGTGTTGATGATAGGAAGCAAATACAGAGGATGTGTTTTTTTAAACAACTCTTTTTGAGCCTGATGGACACTTTGATTCGTCCAACTGTTCTATATGGCTCAGAGATTTGGGGACCGTCTTTACTTGAGTCACATTGGGCTTCAGCTGAGAGAGTCCAGTTTCTTCTTCTTCGCCGCATCATTAGGTGCAAATTGACAGTGCCACAGCGCATCTTCCTTGCAGAGTTTGGAGCTCAACCCTTTTGTCTTGAGACGGTCTTCAGATTGGTTTCATTCTTGCATCGTGTCCAGGGCTTGACAAACTCGATAAAGAGTAGGGACTGTTATCCTTACTTGGCATATTGCTCTTTTGAGACTATTGCTTGTTCTACTCCCTCAAGCTGAGCCAGATGTTGGTTTACAGCAGTTTCCAACCTCTTAGAGTCAGTGGGAATTTAGTTGGATCGTCTCCCTCCTTTCCAATATTCTTTCCATGCTCTTGGTCACCTTTTACCTACTAGACAAGAGCTAAACAAGATCATAAGGGAGGACATCTACAGGGAGTTCATCCAGGTCACCTGGGTCAATCCTTCAGGAGGGTTGCGCCCAAAGATGGCTTTCTACGCTAAACACTTCTTGGAGTTGACATTGTTCGACCCCAGTATACGTTTTACCACTAGATGTATGCTCTTCGCATTCCTCTAGGCCAGTGCAGACTTCAGAGTAGGTTCTCATAGACTCAGGGTAGAGATAGACCACTAGATGGATAGACTAGACAGACTCTCCCAGGGATGTCATTTACAGAAAGTGGAGACCGAGTTGCACTTCATCCTTGGTTGCCCTGTCTACTATGAGATCAGAAGAAGGTTTCATTGCTTGTTAAGAGATTCTCAGAGTCTCGCCAACTTTCTTAGGTACCCCGATTAGAGATGTTTGGCCCTATATATGCAGGACGCTCTTAGGTTCCGAATGCATATTCTTCAACCTCCCATTAGACCACACCCCACACAGAGGATCATGACATTTTTCAGGGTACTACCTTCAGACAAGGGCACCAAGAGATTGATTGATACTAGTACGTATCCAGACTCCAGATCAGTGAGGATCCATGGGACCTCACCCTGTCACACGAGATCTCAGCAACAGTTCCATCTTAGATCTGTTCTTGGGAGATAGGCTAGGTCCTCTAGCGTTCAACAACATGTGAACCCCCCCAGGATACGATTTAGTGGATAGTCTGCACTCGCCATTAACTCTTCATCAGGCCAACATACTTTGTTGAGTTTCTTAAGTGTTATTCATTCAGCCTCAGATGTTAGGAGAGATGGCTCTGATCCTCGGACCTATTAGCTCCTGGATCTTCTCCGCTAGGGCAAGATGTTGATTTACTCTATGCATTATATCTTTGATTTACTTCATACATTGTATCTTTTATAGGAGACCATTTGGTTTTCCCGCTTTGTATATACATCAGTGTACTCAAGAGTCCCTTTGACCTACTTTGTGGTTTTTAGTTGGACATAAATATAATTATCTTATGTTATCTTATTTATTGCTGTACATCAGCGAATTATATACCTTTTTGAACCGATTTATTATTGGGTATCTATAGACAGAATATTCAAAAAAATAACATGATTACCTTATAGTTGTCTATACTTTAACAATTTGATCAAAATTAATTACGCCCCTCACATTATTACCTCTGCTTTATTTTGCCCATCACATTAAATCTCCCGGGAAACTGACTCAATGGCACTGTCAATCCATTGTGCGATTGCATCGATTTCAATTTGATTTCTCATTCAAAACTTTGTATGCCCAGAGATCTTCAACAATTTCCTTGTTCTTAAATAAGGATGATGGTGGCTCAGGCAAAGAGACCAAGAAGCGAAGAAATGTACTTCAGTGTCAAGGGGTGAGTGTGAAGGGTTTTTATGGAGAGGATTGGTATTTAAATTTTATCTTCAATAAGGTTCTGAGGAATATGTCCACATAAAAAAATATTTCCAGGGCTTGCAAATTTGAGTTAATCTTTTCAGTGTACTGAAAAACGCCACTGATGTATTTTAATAATGTTCCCATAGGATGTGCAGTTGCAAAGATGGCGACTATGGAACCTTGCCGCAATGTTACAGGTATTTGAGAAATGGGAAAAGTTTATGGAAGATAGTTGAATTATTGCTATTCTCTACGTCCCTTTATTTGGACAAAATAAGGCTAAGATGAGGCACTAGAAAAGGTGCAGAAACTGAGATACAGTGTGTATATCAATCAGAAGAGGTTTCTCGGATAGAGGTGTGCCAAGTCCAAGCAGCTGGATGTGGCTTTTGAGGGAGATTTCATTCTTTCATTCTTCTCAGATCACAAGAAGGTTTCTCGGATAGAGGTGCCAAGTCCAAGCAGCTGGATGTGGCTTTTGAGGGAGATTTCATTTTCATTCTTCTCAGATCACAAGATGGTGATATCTATATCAGAATTATTAATTTTTATTCTTTGCCCGCCAAGCCCGGTGGTAAAGTCATTTCATTTTTGATTTGTTCACAGTATAGTTTTGCTTCTATTGGGACTCTTGTATTTCCATCGAAAGGTTACGCATTATGTACACTATTTTTAGATTTGTCCATTACATATTCTATTGTTATCAACTTGTAAGGTAGATATGTCAAACTAGCCGCTGGTGTGGAATGATAACATAGAGATTCTTGGCTCTCTGCAGGTTAATGAACGATTTAATGTATGGTAATTTGCACATCTAGATTTTCATTTAGTTATATTCATAGTTATATTCACATATGATAAAAGAACATAATTATGCAAATAGGCTTTTATTATAACGGTGAGAATTGTACTTTTTATTGTAAAGGATAAAGGGGAGGGTGAGAATTGGACTTTTTATTGTAAAGTATAAAGGCGAGGGTTGTATTTTTACTATAGGTTTTTTTATTTTTTTATTTTTATTTTGGCTGGGTAAATATTGTTTTGCTTTTTAAATAGGAATGTGTAGGAAAATATTTAACATTTTGGGTTGGTTTATCATTGGGAAAACCATACTTTAACAAAAAAATTTACTTTCTGTATGGAGGCATATGATATCGAAGTCTTAGGAGTTCAAAATTAACCATACAAAAATTGAAAAATGAGCCTTAGAAATAAACAGAGAAAACAAGAAATAATGAAACTAGGGACATAGCAAGAGACTAGGCAGAGGGGTCTAAATTTGTGGCTGCAACTGGGATAGTATCCTTGTTGTCTCTTGGTTAGGTGGGACAACATCTACCTCCCCACTCCCACCCTTTTGCTCGAAAAGCACCCCATCCGGGGGGCGTGTCTTTTTGGATGAGCTGCCAACACATTTTCCTGAGAGGAAAGTCTTGCAGGAGGATCAAGGTGGATGAAATTATTGGCCAAGATTCTAGATTTCCATAAGTAACCAACCTATCAATTTTTTTTTTTTGGTTCTATAGACATGGGAAGGAATAATGACCTGAATGTTAATGGTTAGGGAGGAAACCCTACATAGTAATTCTTCCAATTGCCAATTTTTGGAGATTTGTGCACCGACGTACCTTTCTAGAGTTTGTTGAGCATGTTAATGATAAGCTCGGAGTCCCCTTCCACAAAGACCTTGGAGAAGCCTTGTGTTTGCACAATTTCCAATCCAGTGATGAGAGCAATAAGTTTCACAACTTTGTTGCTATTAAGGCTTAGTGTGCCAGAGTACTTGAAGAGTGGAAGACCGCAGTGGTTTCTAAAGATACTACCATATCTAGTTTGACTCAAGTTCCCTTATAAGACATCATCACAATTCAATTTGAGGAAGGAGGGGGGCAAGGGAGATTAAGTGGTAGGGATAGCAAGTTGAGGTAGATGAGTAGTTGCAGAGCAAGGTGGAGGGGGAAAGGGAATAATGTGCCAGCTATTGAGAAGTGTAGCTTCTTAACCATGAGCCTGCAGTTTTGGGGGGACTAGGAGAGGGCAATGGTGGTTTCTTTAATGTTTTTGAGAATGGAATTCTAGAGAGAGTCCAGGGGGATGGAAGAGCCCTTGAAAAATTAATGGTTGCACGATTGCTAGATCGCCTAAATTAGGAAGCCAAGGGAAAGTGCCCAAATATGTTTGAGGATAGAGTTGGAGAAGGCATGATTTCTCCAACTTGAGATGGTGTTAAGAATGCTAAGAGGATCCCTATTAGAGTGAGTGAGATCCAATAATCTATAAGTTCTGTTAATCGTGGGTAGTCATCTGCATTCGTAGGTTGTCTAGTTGCTGTTGATCGTAGAGTTTGGGGAGTTATTGCCATGAGTCATCCCAAAGTAGAGTAGTACAACCATCTTTGACTTCTTAGGAGCAGTGCTGCTGAATTGAATGCATTCCCTTTTCAGCTAGAGACCATACGGAGGAGCCAGGAAGTGGTATGCATTCGGATAAGGTGTTGTGAAAGTGTATGCGAATGTATTTTCGATGCTAAATACATTTCCAGAGATTTGAGCCTCCTTGGACCCACCACAACCATGTTTTTTCTCCCAAGACCATTGCCATGATAGTGCAATTGCGCAAACCCAATCCTCCTTTAAGTTTCGGCTTACAAAGTTTTTCTCAAGCAACCAGGGACTATTTTTTATCCAAATTAACACCTCCCCAAAGGAAGGCACACTATATTCAATGAAGTTCTTGTAGGATTAAGGTCGGTGCCATAAGCGTCGAACACATTTTAATGGGGAGGGCTTGTATCACTGCCTTTAGAGGAACCAACCTTCCAGTAACATTGAGGGATTGAAAAGCCCACCTTGCTAGTTTGCTATTGAGTTTGGATAACAATCCCTCCCATAGGATCCATTTGAGGGAGCTATATGCTAATGGGGCATCCAAGTACTTTGAGGGAAGTTTGCTTATTTGGAATCCCATAATTCTTGCAATGTGCCTCTGAACAATGAGTGGCGTATTAAAAAAGAATAATTGGGACTTGGTCTTATTGATTTCCATGCCCAAAGCTTGAGAAAACTTCTCCAAAATTTGTGTGAACTCTCTTGCTTCATGAACAGTAGGGGTACCCTACTGATGGTATCATCAAAAAATTCTTGATATGTTAATGGGAGATCTCCAAATAGACGTAGAGCTTTGAGTTTGTTCTCTGAAGCCACCGCTTTGAAAACTCTCCCCAGGCCTTCCACTACTAGTCATTAACTAGTATAGAAAATGAGGCAGATGATAACAAGTTACTAATCCAATCTGTCCAATCTTGATTAAAAAAGGACAAAGTGGGTTGCCATGTCGAATGGCTCGGGAGGATTTGAATGGAGTGGTAGGAGTTGTTAACCAGTATGGAAAATGAGGCAGATGATAACAAGTTACTAATCCAATCTATCCAATCTTGATTAAAAGCAAAATCTTTGAGAATGCTGAATAGGTATTGCCAATTTAGCTTGTTGAAAGCTTTTGAGAGGTCTAATTCAAGCAACATACTAGGTTTCTTTTGAGATTTTGAGAGTGTATAGTTTCATGGGAAACCATGACGTCGTCTAATATTTGGTGACCTTCGAAATAACCTGTTTGCTTCATAGAGATGAGATTTGGAAGTAGAAGTTTAAGTCTATCGTCGATGATTTTAGTGATGACCTTATATATGATGTTGCAGAGATTAATGTGCTTATATCCATTGGGATCCTCCACTTTATCTTTCTTTCGCACCAATGTGAGAAAGGTAGCGTCTCAGGCTTTTAACATGGATTATTTGTATATGGATTCCTCCACTGCCTGCCAAACATCATGATCCAGTGTGGGCCAACAAATCTGGAAGAATTCTATTGTCAAACCATCTAGTCCAAGGGATTTGTTTCCTAGCATTGCCTTAATTGTTGCTTTCACTTCGTCAAAAGAAATTGCTATGAGTAGAGCCTCATTTTGTTCTTGGGTGACTAAGGAAGGAATGTGCTTAGTGATCTGCTGGATCACCTATAGTCTATTATTTTTGGGTTTTGTAAGGATATATTTATAATAACTATTTAGCTTATGAGCTATCTGCTGATGTTCCAACAATTTTACTTTGGGAATTTTTAAGGGAGGATATGCAATTGTGATGGTGGTACTGAAGCATAGATTTATGGAATATCATTGTGTTTTTTCCCCTTGAGCCAATGTACTCGATATTTTTGTTGCCAAAGGTTCTTCTTGCTTCTAGCGTTCCTCAAAATCAGCGAGAGTGGCGACCTCTTCTTTAATCAATGCCTCCGATTGGCCATATATGATGACTTCTTGATCTGAAATCACTCGTAAATGATCTCAGTTAATTAATGAAGGTATTACAGACTTATGTGCTGGGGGAGTGTCTATGTTATTTTATGCAACGAATCGATAAGATTGCAAAGTACACAGACACTGAAATAGTAAAAGAACACAGTGAGCAAACACATAAACATAACAAATTTAATAAGGAGTTCACCCAATCCTCCTGGGCTACATCTCCTGGTCCAACCTTCAGTGGTGGCCTTTCTATTGTGTCTTAAAAAGTAGAGTTTTACAATAGTAAGCTCAAATTGAGTCTCACTTAACAGATAATGATCAGTAGGACTATACTTGGATCCCCCAAGTCTCTAGAGTACATAGACTCCCCTTACTGAAACTCGACCTCAACTGGTCTCAGTGGTATGAGTCCAATTTGGTACTCAATACCTGACAGGTATACACAGAAGAGTGGCTTGAACCTCTCAAGCCTTCTCCGGAGTTCACAGGCTCTCAGACTCTCTCTGTCTCTGTCTGCTCGATGCTTCCTTTGCTCTGCAGGTCAACAATTTTTGCTTCTCTCTCTATTTGCTCTCTTTTTCTGCTCCCCTGCTTTCCTTGTCTGTTCGTGGCATAAAGCCAATATGCTCCCTGACTGTTCGTTTCTGCTTCCTAGCTCTCTAGATCTCCTACCTTTGTCTGCTGGAATTCCCTTGCTTTATGTCATCATCACTGTAACGCTTCACAGAGAGGTGGCCACCTGTTTTCTCACGAACTGAGTGTCAGTTCTCTTTGAACGGTTGTTATTTCCGTTGCTCCAAGATCGCCTGTGAAACTGTTCTTTTTGCCAACTTATCGGTCATGCCGGATCTGTAATATTCCCGATTAGCTATGGCTAATTGGAATATTCGATTTTGTTCGATTTTTGCCTTCTATAGTTATTTGTAAATAAAAAGTGAGGAAGGGGGAACATAACTCACTTTAGAATAAAAAGTCACTTCCTAGGTAGCACAACATTGTGACTTAAGGGGGAACCAAGGGGACCAAAGGGGGACGCAGAAATGGGGCCCACACAGACACATGGAGGGACTGCGCAGGAGGGAAGGAACACATGGCAAGAAGGGGATCACGCAAGAGAAAGTGAGCCTAGGGATTGTGAGAGGCAGAGACTATAAAATAGAGAGGAACCCCCTCATTTGGGATCGTTCTGGTTATGAGCATTTGTGATAGTCATTTCGACTTAGAGCACGCTGGCTGTTTAGCTAGTCTGCGACACTGTTTAGTGCATTGAGTGTCTCCGTTCGGAGATCTCACCCTTAGCTCCGGGGGACTTTGAGTGCCTGCTCGGGCAAGGTATTTCCATTGGCATTCTAGTAGTAGATTCATCAGCGTTTCAGCATCAGTTTCATCAACATTTTAGCAGCAGTTTCATCAGCGTCTTTGAGGAACTGCGCAGAACCCCAAGGGGGTGATTTTCGGGGGTCAGCCATTTCAAAAAATCTTTCTGGGGTTTATTGGGTTTTTTGAGTAGAGTCCGATTCCAGAGTTTCAGCCTTTTCTGAGGAGGGAAGCAGCCCCAAATCCTCATTCGATTTCTAGTAGTAGCAATAGCACGACAGTTTCCCAGCAACTGGGATGCAGATCAGTGTAAGGCCATTCCAGGAAAGCTTGCTGGGTTTTTCTGGGTTTCTTGAGTAGAGCTCGAATCCAGTGTTTCGAACTTTTCCGAGGAGGGGAGCAACCCCAAATCATCATTTGTTTTTTAGCAGCAGCAGTAGCACAACAGTAGCATCCACACAGAGAGGCCATTCTTGTCATTGTGAGAGTATTTCTTCACTTGCCTTGTGCAAGTCGAGGTGCCATCTGTCTAATCACCTCTTGTATTCATTTATTGCTCAGTATAATAAAATGGCTTAGCATTTCTCGCTGCATTTCTTGTGTATCTGCTTATATTTCCAGTTTACATTATTATATGTTGTTCCATTGTTATTTTATCACTTCGGGGTTATTATATCATTTGCACATATTTGGTTGGAGTTTTTGCTGGGGTTTGAGGAATATTTTGGGTTAGGAATATTATAGTGGTATCAGAGCATAGATCTGGCTCAGCTTGTGGAGCTAGCAATCTATGACACTGGGGGAAAAACCCTATATCCGTTACAGAGGTCAGAGATACAGAGACACTGGACGTAGGTTGGAGAATACCTACGGAGAGGGAGATTGTGTTCCTGTGGCAGACACAGAACAAGAGGAACCTATGGTAGATGCAGAACGAAAGAGCCATTAGTGGACGCAGAGCAAATGGCAGATGAGGACGGGAAGAGATTTGCGGCTATGCTCCTCAAATCAGTGCAGGATCTGTCGAGGCAGATTGAGGTGATGGGGCAGAGATTCACGGTAGTAGAGGCCAGACAGCAGGAGAGCCCACGAGTTTTTCAGATCAGCGCATCCCACCATTTGCCAGAGCAGCGTGATACTACACAACAAGTGGCCTCACATGCCCCTACACGCTCTACCATGCCCACTTTCTTAAGAGCCGACATGTGGGCCGTAGCCCAACAGGAGGCAGAGCTCAGACATATGGGCGATTATTTTGCAAAGTACCAGGCCTATGGGCAAGAGTTCAGGGAAGCCCTCTCATTTAGAGATTTTGTTCAGCTCCAGTGGGATAGTAGACCCCGTGACCATCACAGAGGGTACCTACATTACCATGATGGTGACACCCACCGTGCAATAAGTAGATTCCACTTGTCTATGTTTGATGGTTCATCAAACAGTTCAACGAAGTCTTGGGTGGAGAAGCTGGACATCTATTTCCAGCTTAACCAGATGTTGGAGACAGAGGCCATTAAGGTGGAAACATTGCATTTGGATGGTGAGGCCCATGATTGGTGGTTTCATGGGATGGTTACACTAGGGCACTCCATAATGATGACATATGCCGAGTTTACCAGGAGACTGATGGAGCGATTTGATCAGAGGGATCCAAAGCAACATTTTGTCGAGCTGACAAGACTCAAACAGATGGGGAGCCTAGAGACCTACATTGCAGATTTCTTGAGGGTCTCCGTGATGGTGCCAGAACTTTCCACTACACGGAGGGTCTATATGTATGTTGAGGGGTTAGCAGAGCCACTTCGGGGTCTAGTCCGATCCACTAGACCAGCTACACTCCAGGACGCTCTCAGCAAGACCTGGGACTTACAGGATGTCTTACCTAGGACCCGGACACCTTACCCCCAGAGACAGACTTTCCAGTCTAAAGGGAAGGATGTGAGGATTCCACCTCCAAAGGTGAATCCAAGATGAGTGCAGCTTGACAATGATGCCAGGAGGGAGCTGAAGAAGAAGTGGTTGTGCTTCACCTGTCAGAAGCCATGGGCACCAGGACATAAATGTGCTGCTGGCAAAGCACATTTTATTGAGGTCTTCTCCGAGAGCAGTGGAGAAGAGGATGATGAGGAGGATGTGGAGGTAGGAAATAGCCATGCCATACAGAGACCTTTTCCACCTCCACCACCAGCAGTAGGTGGTGCATCTTTTGCACCCACCAGAGGGGCTCTTCCAACATTGCGAGGAGTTCCCAAGTATTTGAGGCTACGCGTACGAGGGACAGTACGCAACCAATGCGTATCAGTTTTGGTTGACAGTGGGGCAACCCACAACTTCATCGATGCACAGATGGTTGAGCGGAGAGGTATTCAGATACGGGGACAACACACATATCCGCCTAAGACTGTTTCGACTCATCAGATGGAGGGAGTCTTCCAAAAGGGAGACATAGAGTGGGCAGTAGAGCTGCGTGCATCGGAGGCAGGAACTACAAGGCGGATGGTACATCCTGAGATACAGTCCATCCTTGACCGGTATGCCATAGTGTTTGGGGAGATTCCGCTAGGAAAGCCACCGACCGGGGGTTTGAGCACACTATCGAGCTTGAGCAGGGCATCCATGCAGTGATCACCACCCCCTACAGGAACCCCAAGGCCTATCGATATGAGATTGAGTGGGCTATCCAGGAGTTGCTAGATCTTGGGCACATTCGATCGAACACGAGTCCTTTTGCTTCTTCTATGGTGCTGGTGAAGAAGAAGGACAATACATTGAGGATGTGCATCGACTACAAGGTGAGGACTGATCACAACAACCTCAAGTTCTTTTTGGAGTAGAAGCAGCTACAGGAGAGGCAACAGAAGTGGATCAGTAAGATCCAAGCATATGAATTTGACATTGAGTATGTCAAGGGTAAGAACAACGTGGTAGCAGATGCCCTTTCACGTAGACCAGCCACGTTGTCTCTTATGAGCTTGGATATAGATTGGAGGGCTCAAATCTTATTAGAGTACTCCAAGGACAGGTTTGCATGTGAGGTTCTGGATGGGTAGGTGGCAGATGATAGGTATAGGATGGTCGATGAGATCATCTATTACAGGGACCAGATCTTCTTGACTGAGGGGTCTCAACTCAAGAAGAAGATACTCCAGGCATCACATGATTCACCTTTGGCAGGACATCAGGGGTTTACCAAAACCTACAGGGCCATTAGGGAGAGGTTCTCATGGAAGGGCCTCAAGGAGGACGTACTCCAGCACATCCGAGAGTGCGATGTTTGCCAGAGAAACAATGTTGGGTCCCTATAATACTAGTGATTACCCCATTACTATTGTAGTTATGCCCTTTATTAATATTGTTGCGTCCCATAGAATCCCTCTATTGTTATTTCTGTGGCTTTATATTATTATTGTTAGGTCGGCTGGGTTATATTGTGACTCCTTAGACTCCTATATATAGAAAGGAGGTTTTGTCATTTGAAACATCCAAGAATTGTTCATTATGTAATGTAAAGGAGGTTTCCCCCTCGAAGAGGCTGAATT
>APFE031006485.1:169925-197434 GCA_000404065.3 Pinus taeda
CACGGATCCTTTCTTTATGCAAGTTAGGAAACGACTAGCCTTACGGGTTTAAAGGGTTAGAGGTCCTAAAAATTTAAAAAATAAATAGCCGCTCTTCACTTGCATGCGGAAAGGTTGGCATGCCCCCAAGTATAGCGAAAAATTTCCTGGTTACCAAGAAAGTTCTATAAGCGTAGAAAATAAAATTCTTTCTCGGCGATGTCTATCGAAACAGACAAAGGGGAGTGGAGTCACTCGGCATAACCTTAACGAAGGTATCTTATTCCAGTCTGTTCCCATTTTCCTGTGAGGATGGGTTCGCCAGACTAATCATATATCCCTCACAGACATCAACCCTATACACAAGGTTTTCCTGCTGAAACAGACCAGGGTGCATGCCCCCTGGGTTTCAGTCACATCTTCTTGAATCACTCGCGCTCATCAGGTGGATGGAATGGAGACCGATGAGACATTTCTTGCGTGAAAAGACCATTCAGGATGGCATTTGACTATTTGCGATGTGTGAACTGGGGAATGACATTTGGTCTACAAGCTTGACCATTCTACCTTCGTACGAAAAACACATTACTCTAAAGAGTGAGGAGACAATGGCTCACATGCAATAAATATAGTCGCGTCCAAGGAGTAGATTGTAATCTAAAGGTCCTTGAACTACCATAATGTTCATGTGAATAGTTTTCCTTCTCAAAGTAATGGGCACATTTGGAAGAATCCCTAAAGGTCGACTGGTTCCCTTATCAAAGCCTATTAGATTTCTCATTTTAGGAAAAAGCGATGGTGAACCAAGCGCTTTCCAAGTAGGTGAGGAAAGGATACTCATAGAAGCACCTTCATCAATGATGATACCAACCAAGACCATTCTATAAGCTTGCACAATAATTCTGAATGGTACACTAGATGGAAAACGAGGTCTTCTTAGCAGATTCCAGTCGAAGGAAACAACTAGGTTGCTTGGTGGTGGGACTGAATAGACGGCTGGGTAGGACTCTGATGAAATTCCTTCCTACGGTAAAGGAACGGGAGGACTGCCCCCAAGCTCATCGGAGTTGGTGTTGATGAAAAGAATTTGAACGGTGTCGTTCTCTTTCTCTTCAGTGATGGTATCGTTCGAAGATGAACACTCTGAAGGCAATACTGGGTCAACTGCCGTATCGACCCTTTGAATTTCATCTGGTATGGATTCCGAAGGTTCATTTTCAATGAACGGTGCTTCGGATGACCACAAGGATAGGCCAGTCGGATTTTCAATCGGTGGAGGGCTCGGTAAGAGTTTTTGATATCCAGGAGGAAGTTGTAACGGTGAAACCAGACGATTATCTAAAACTCTTTTAGCCTCTTCAAGGAAGGAACAACAGTGGATGGCATGATCACTTTCACACAACTTACAAGGAAGTTTATGGTTCCTTCTTTGCCCATGTGGTTCACTTTCACTGGTTGAAGGTGAGCATTCAACATGATTGCCAGAGGTTGATGCTACCGGATGGTGCAAACGAGGAGAACAATCCCTTAAGATCCGAGGGATGCAGGGACAATCCTGGTGATAGTGGTCTCCATTGCAAATGACACAAGGAGATTTAGGTTTTGACTATGCGGTGTGTGGATTTTTGCTAGACGATACTTGGTTGTTCCCTTTCGTTTTTGGTTCCTTTTTCTTCTTTCCCTTTTTCTCTTTCTGCTTCTTCTTCTTCTCAGTTACTTGACTTTTATCTTTATCAGCTTTATCAAGTGAAGAGGAAGAAGGAGAAGGAGAATCATATGAAGTAGAAGGTTGGGAGGCAACTCTAGTGTCATCTAGTTGTTGGTTAGACTGTTCAGGAATTGTTGGATTCTGAACGACAGAGGTACAGAAGAGCCAGACTGGCAAACCAATTGTTAATCCTGGAAGTGACAAAGTGGCCATATGGGGTGGACCAACATCTCCCCAAGATAGGAAGGGACTAGGATTTCCTTCACAGGGAAATCCTTGGTTGGTAGACTCCATTTTCTCAATCTGAAGATCAACGAGGGAATTTGTGACGTTATTCTGATTAAAATAAATTTTTAGACACTTGGACACAACTTGTTTTTTCAATTTTAAAGAGTCGAGAAAAAACAAAAGATGACTCTAGTCGCCTTCAATTTTATTGAGCTTGAAGTGACAAGCACTCAGAGGACCTTTTCCTTTAAGGAGTTTGAAAAGGAGCAAAATGGACTTCTCTGGAGATCTAGGCAAAGATGATTACCAAACCAATCGTAAAACTGCAGAATACTTTTTACGTTACGACAGTTAGTCTTCCCGAATGTTGTGTTTGGTGCATTACGATTGATAGGGCGGCACCCACGGCTTCCTAAGGATAAAGGATGCAGCCTATTGTGGGCTCCCAATATATACGCGACGGTACGTGGGAGCACAAGTCGTCTGGCACTTTGCCACTCAGAGTGGAGGATCACCAACCAGCACTGAAGGCAACAATTACCAGGTTTTATGAACTGGAATACGTTTCTAGCCTAGACTCTAGATGTTGTGTTAAGTTCCAAGCATTGTTAGATTCATTGAGATTATTTTAATTTGATTTTGCTTAGCATTTGGCTTTCAGGTTCACCACGTGAAGTAGTATATTCTAAATGCAGTCAAGATGATAAACAGATGTTTATTCTTCTTTCAGCAATAAATCTAGCTACTAAAGGAAGAAAGTCCCATCTTTCTCACAGAGCACAGAGGCACTACGCTAATATGCACAGCTTAAATCAAGCCAAGAATTAAAATGGCAAATGCACATGCATGTATTGGTTTTCAGCTCTCTTAATGTGTAAATGACACTAAGAAAACTATGTGCAAAACTGAATTACTTCTAAAGCGACTGTACTCAACAAAATTCTTTTTTCAAAACGAAGTGAAAGCAAGAGAGACACTTTGAGATTTTGAAATGGAAATTTCTTTTCGACACTTTAAAACTAGTAATTCGAATTCTATGCAATAGTAACCGTATAATCAACTATCTAAAAAAATGGGATTGCTTTCTAAAACTGAAAACAACAGCTACGACACTTTCAGATCTAGAGACGACAGTTTGACTATGTTATTTTTTCCAAAAGAGAACTAAAACGACGCACAATACATAAAAAACGTTTATAGTTCTTTGCACTAAGGAGGCGGAATAATGCTAGAGAAGGGGGTATTCATAGAAGAACACTGATTATAGACAACAAAAACTCTTGAATAAGACTAAAAATAGTGAGAAAAATCCATAGTCAGAGGGAAAATTCAATCCTCCCTGACCATCGCACTCGTTACACAGTGAACTCAGTATGCAGCACACCTACTCCATTCGGTAAGTGCGATGCATACAGGCTGCCTTGAAGGCAGGGTGAGATGGTTACAGTGCGAGACTTTGAACGAGACTTCACTCACAGTTTGCAGTTTAGTTCAGGTGCTTAAGCTGAATAAGTAAAGACCAATGTATGTAAAACACAGGGGTGATTTAAGAGGTTATTAAAGCCACCACTCAGGGAAATTAAATTGCTTGCATATCTATTGTTTAATTTATAAACAAAAACCCAGAGATTGACTGAAGCAGCATTGATCTACTTTGCATTTGTATGACAAATGCAGTTCGAAGGCTAGCTGGTTTGACTTCAGGCTCCGTCTATATGTTTATAAAACAAACAAGGATAGATAGGCTAACAAGTAATCTAGTTGCTCCCTAGTGGAGTCGCCATTTTTTATACGGGAATAGTGTCCACACGGATGTTGTTATTCCAACTAAGATGGGAGGATATCTTAGAAACAAATAATCAAAGTCTACTATTGATTCCTTTTATGAAAATATATGAGAGGAGAACCAAGAGGGCCAACCTGAGTCTTGCGCTCGATTTCCTCTCTTTCTTGGTAGAGTTTTGCCACTTGCTCTTTATCTACCCAGCTTCAAAAGGACCTGTAGAATCATAGCAAAATACTACTATGAAAGAAACAAGGATCTAAGTTCATAAATAATGCAGGATCAGATGTGCATTAACCATATAAAAGCATATATAGACAAATACACAAGAATATGGAAGGAAATAAGAATAGCTTTATTCAGATAAAAAGTAGCAAGAGGATTACAACCATGAGCAGCTCTGGCCCAGCATCATGCTCCAGCTAAGAAGCCCTTCTTCACCTCAAGCAAAGCAAAATCACCCAACACTGTGAATGTACACCAGAATACCAACATAACTTCTCTATAAGTTACAAAATTCCAACCTCTGGATCTCTGTGATGAGGGATCCATATATAGATGATTACAGAGAGGTGAGTCATCTTTTGGGATCTTGATTAGTGTCTTCTCTCTGATAGTTCCTGCTTCCACTTAGAGAATGATGATCTCTTACTCATCCTTGGTCGAAAGTGGAGTGGCAAGTGTCAGAGGGGAAGCTTCTAAAAGATTCCATGATCTTCCACCTCGCATTTTGGTCCCTGCCATTTGTCCATTCCCGACCATTTCACCCTATAGAGGAGCAAAATAGTATGCATCGCACCCTGTACATGGGGAAGGTGATATGCATCACACCCTCTGCATTGAGCTTTCAATATGGTCCAATTTTGACCATTTATGAGCAATTTTTAGTGGAGAAATTCTTGAAGATGATGTAATCAGTTGACCTTGTTCCTTTAGGCAGTGAAGCAACACTTTTAGGGACTTAAGAGCCCTCATTTTATGGACATTTTTGATTGGGGTTGAAGTGCCCAAAAATGTCTATAACATGAAGCATGCAACACAATTTTATATGTGTAAAACAAAAGTCCTCATCATATTCTCGGGATGAGTACAGTAGAAGAATATTTTTTAGGTAAGAAACTAGATGTGGCAAACATCAGGATCTTTTGTTCATCAGTTTGATGTCATGTTACCAAGGATGCAAGGAAAAACCTAGAGCCAACAACTTAGTTGGGCATATTTGTGGGGTACACTTATACACCTCAGAAATATCAGTTGTACCTTCCATCTCATACGATGCCAATGGTTTTTAGAGATGTGAAGTTCAATGAAGAGAAGGAAATGAGACGTTCCCTTACGAGGGAGATTTATTTATATGCAAATGAGGAGCTTTTAGCTCCAAAGGAAGAACCTTAGGATGATATGGAGAAACAACATGTAGAGGAGGAAAGAGTGGAAGCACACACTCATCTAGATACTTCCATAAATGGAATGAAGCACACCAGATAAGATGAAAGATTAATGCATGATGTTAAAGATAACTTGGGATCACCCACATTACACCACAGGCAAATGAGGTCACTAGATTGGTACACTGGCTACATGGCTCTAAGGAGAAACAATGTAGAGATTGAGCCATCCTCATTTAAGGAAGAAGTGCAACAACCTGTATGGCTTGATGCCATGGTAGAGGAGTATGACTCCATTATCAGAAATATTGTTTGGGAAGTGGTCCCAAGAGCAACAGACAAGTTAGTCATGAGTTCCAGATGGCTTTACAAAGTAAATAAAGTAGAAGATGGGAGTGCCAAGAAACACAAGGCTAGATTTGTGGCTAGAGAGTTCTCTCAGGTGGAGGGAATTGATTATGAGGAGACATTTTCTCCAGTAGCAAGGTACTCTTCAATTAGATCTATTCTAGCACTTTTAGCATAGATGGGATGGAAGATACATTAGATGGATGTGAAGACAACATTCCTCAATAGAGTGATTGAGGAAGAGGTATACATTGAGAAACTAGAAGGATTCAAGGCCTTCAAAAGAGATTCACATGTGTGCAGACTCAAGTGAGCACTGTATGGATTGAAACAAGCACCTTGTGCTTGGTACACCAATATCGACAACTATTTCATCAAGTTGGGCTTCACCAAAAGTGATGCAGATGAAAACCTTTACCATATTGTGGTTGAATGTGAATTATTGATTATAGTTTTAATGTCAATGATTTAATTCTAATAGGTGATGAGAAGCTGGTCAAATAGTGCAAAGAGGATATTGCAAGAGAATTAAAGATGAAGGACCTAGAGATCATGGATTATTTCCTTGGTATGAAAGTATGGCATGGAGATGAGGAACTATTTGTCTCTCAGGGAAAGTATGCTAATGCGATACTAAAGCAGTTCCACATGGAGAACAACAAACCCATGAAAACTGCTATAGCAGGAAAATGGAGGAAGGAATATGCTACTTTAGGTGAAGTAGTGGATGCTATTATTTACACGCAATGTGTGGGTTCAATTATCTATTTGGTGAACACACAACCGAACATAGGTTTTGAAGTTAACCAACTTAGTCAAGAAATGTGTTGGGACTCAGAAATATCATATTTTCATCCACCTTTTTCTTCACTATTCCTTACATCTCATCCTCCCATTAACCTTTTATCATATCATTTTCATACATACATTTCGGTTTCACCTTCTTATTTTCCATTTTATTCATTTTTGTATTACAAGTGAATTTATGATTAATTATTAGAAAATGTACATATTTTTATATATATCTCAAGAATATGTGAGTTTTGTGATGTGTAGGAAATATGTAAAGAATTAATTCCAAGAGACTTATCCATTTCTCCTCCACCATATTAAGGAGATAATTATGCAAGCCTATTCCTAAGGAGAAAAGCATGGAGGATTTGGTTGGCATATCTTATCCAATTCCTAAGGAGAAAATCATGAAGGATTTGGTTGGCATATCTTATCCAAGATATGTGAGAGATTTATGGAAGATTCAAAATGATCATATTTTGTAATAATGGGAAAGTAGTTAAAAATGCTTGAGAGATTTGTGGGATCATATTTTGTAATAATGGGAAAGTAGAGAAACTAGTGAATGATCATTATATTCATCCCATTGTATAAATAGGAGTACAATCTCCTCCATTTGTAATTTGGAAGTTTTTGTAATCTTATAATTTTGGAGATTTTGAAATAAAGGATCATACTTCAATTTTGCTTCTACATCTGAGTCTCCATTGAAGTGGTGTGCTTGTGGAGTTATGGAGGGCCCCCATGGCCTCACTTGCATGCTTATTTGTTTATAATTTACTTTATGTTTTTGTTTGATTTCAGCTTTCAAGTTTTAGTAAATGTTCTAATATTGGAAGAGTCTTATTTGAAGGTGTTCTTGTAAGAGAACCGTAAGATCTCGTACAATTATTAGAGCTAGGTTTATTTCATTGAAAGAGATCTTAATGAATATGTTCCTGTAAGGGGACTTTAAGATCATGGAAAAATTAGGAGTCCTTCTAGGTCTATATATTTTAGATAAGCACTTCTAAGTTTACCTTCCCGAGTTGACATTAAATTAAAATCTAATTTGCATCAGCATTTTAGACCACACATTTTGGCGTCGTTGCCGGGGAAGTGCAACTAGAAGGATTGAGTATTTATTTATGCATTTGTTTTTATGGAATAATTTGTGGAACTTGGTGACAGTAGGTTCGTAAAGAAGTTCAAAGTTTGGAGCATTTTGTTTTTTCATTTTCGCACATAGATAATTTAAATTCAGTTTTTATTTTAAATCCTCCATTTCTCACTAATTCATCTATGGATGAGGGCTTTGACAATGTTGAACAGGTACTTCTTGGAGAGAAAGGACAATAACCTTGAGCCAACTCTAAGACATGATTCTCACATACTTGCAAAACATAATGTAAAATTTTTAAATCTTGATGTGAGCATGTTTGAATTTTTAGTTCGTAGATGGCTTCACTGGAAGCATGCTTTTACTTAGAAAATCAAACATCTTCTAAGTTAATGTAGAATAGATTAGAAAAATAAAAATGAGATCTCATTAGAAGTCATTAGAATTCGTTATCATTAGAAGTTTTTAGTTCTTTTTTCAAAAAAATAAATCATCATGAATAAATTCAGTGGCACATCTTTGCATTTCTATGTCTTGTTTCTATATCACGGGTGTGCGAGGAGCCTGATTATTAGAAAGATTTGTCTTCCGAGAGTCTAAATGCCCCCGTGACATTGCAGAAAGAGTGTAGATAATGCAAGGTTTTGTCTCATATCTTAATTGTGTTTTATCCATCCATGCTAACTTGCATAAATAAAAATAAATAAAGAGATTAGTATGCTCTCTTCCCGCGCTTCATGCGATCTAGAAGATCACAAAATATATTGATTTATTCCAATAAAAATACTCTTGCTAGAGAACTAATCTGCAATGCGACAATAAAGAATTTTGTGAATGAGAAAAAAGATCATCTTCAAAACGCAACCCCTTAAAACAATCAGTTTTGAAAAGTAGTTTGTGATCAAACCAGGGTAAATCTAGACAAACGAAGACATGAGTATTTTCCATAATAGAATGAATTATATAACCCAGAAATCGTTTGCTTAAATTCCTAACAGTCTAAGAGTAAATCATGGTTCTTTGGGACCTTATTTTGGTAACTGCGTGAATAAAAACGGTTTTTACAATTAATGTGCAGAGAATTATGGGTTTTGCTAGTAGTGAAGCAGATTTTGAGCTTAAAAAGACATGGTAATTCTTTTCTTTGGGCATTGATTTAAAAACAAGTTTGTAAACTTCATTTTAGAGTTAGTTTATTTTGATAATTTTTCTTTATTAGTTTTTAATAAATAGAATTGTGTTGATTTTACCATTTCAAAAAAAAAAAAAAAAAAAAAACTCAACTTAAATGATAAATTGAAATAAAAAATAATTATTTTTTTTTTTTTTTAATTTGTTGATAAAAAATATAAAAAATAATAATAAATCAAATAAAAAAATAAAAAATTTGTCTTCATTACATTTGATAATTTCTTCTTAAATTTGTTGCTTCTAAAAAAAAAAAAAAAACATTCACAAATTCACGCAGATTTGAAAAAAAAAATTGAACACTTGGAAACAAATTTTGAGGAACGATTTATAAAACATTTGGAGGATTCTATAAATGATGATTATCTTGTTTAAATAGCTTCAAGTTGGCATAACATATTTCTGTTGAATTCTTTTATATCACATACTAATATGCAAACCACAACAGATCTTTCTAATGCCAAGCATATTTCATCTGAAACAAACAGGGAGTATTACTTTTCATGGTTATTTTAAGAATGGATTGATTTTAATATCACGATTAAGTCAATTTCAACACTTTGTTTGTCCTTAATATGTTTTATTTGGTATGAAATTTTTGTGTAAGAATCATGAAGGAAATGGCCATTTCTTCTTGAACACACTTATGTTTTCTTTCTGCCAAGTTTTTTTAACAGGTTACAGGATAATCAAGTGATCATAAGGAGATTACATTGTGACGACAATTGGTCTTCCAAAGACTACATTCATGAAACAATTCTAAAGACAAATCCAACTCCACAACCACTACCTTGCACCTCCCTTTTTGACGCAGATTTTGAATTCCACCAATTGTAAATCCATAAAGCATGACATTTCCATATCCATTTTTCACAGCAAGAGTTCATCTTCATACACCATGCATTTCCTTACATTCATTTTTGGACGCTCGAAGTCATTCACTTTCCATGATTACATTGCCTTGCTTTCCTTGCCATGCTGATCCACACTGCTTGTCCATGAGTTCTTTCCATTTATAGTCCTACCAAATCTTTTTGTACAAACTCGCGTTGACTGATGTGGGATTCCTTAAGGCCCACCTTTCAACAAGCCTTGCCCCATTGACATCAGCTCCTTATCTGGGAAATAGACTAGAGTTCCTTTACAGTACTTAGAGGCTTGCATGCCTTAATGGCAAGTTCTATCGCTGACGATCATGGGAATACATCAATGTCCCTTGATCTTCAGATCTTGCAAGTGGCTCGACCTCGACACATCCATGCGCACTTCGCAAGATGTACTCCAATACCTTGGCACTCATTGAAATCAATGGTGAGTTGCCTCACATTGGTTAATGGCATACATCAATGGCTGGTAATCCAATGTTTTCCATTCATGCTCGACATTGACACATTCATTCGCATGTTTAGAATTGTACCATTAGGTTTGTAGCGGGTGAAGACTATACACTTTTTCACAACTCCCTCAGCAGTTACAACAACATTCATTCTGATCTATGAGAGTACCAAAGTTCCACTTTCAGCATTTATCTTTTCCATAATTCGACATCAGCAGTTCGAATTCCTTCACCTCCCAGGATCCAGTTACAACAACATCAGTCACATTTTCCTGATCCAGCAGCAGCAGTAGCTACATTCCTCTTGCATAATTCATCATTCTTGGGTAAGTAGAGGTATGTTGTTTTCTAATCTTTAATCATGCAATTCCTTATATGCTAACTTGAATATTTTGGAAAATTCCCTCACCATGCTACATTTCCTTTCATGAGCAATGTCAAGTTGCATGAGGACATGCAACCAATTTAGTTGAGGGGGGGAGAACTATATTCACTACATATTCACTTCCATGATTCCATTTCTTCACCACACTACATATTCACTTCCATGATTCCATTTCTTCACCGCTATCACTCCATTTTTTTTTTTTCATTTACCATTCACCAACATTTATTTCCCAATGATACTTTGTTGCACTTTGCTTCATACATAATATTGGCATGCTTCATTAATATTACAAAAGGGCTTTCTTATGCACATTGATAGCTTATGATTTCCAGTGAGTGTTTACATTATTATTGAAGAAAAGAGAACAGAAAACAAAATGAATGTTGTTAACACAAGAACCAACATTCTTTGTATTCATGGTTGTCACATAAGAACCAACCATAAGAAAATGTAAATTGTTACTCATGTCTTTCACATATCCTGGAAACATTTATTATTAAAAGACATCATCATGTAAAGCCAAAGTTCAAGATGCCAAATGTTCTTAAAGAGACCCATGAATGGTTGCATGAGGACATGCAGCAAGTTCAGTTGGGGAGGATGTTGGGACTCAGAAATGTCATATTTTCATCCACATTTTTCTTCACTATTCCTTACATCTCATCGTCCCATTAACCTTTTATCATATCATTTTCATACATACATTTGGGTTTCACTTTCTTATTTTCCATTTTATTCATTTTTGTATTAAAAGTGAATTTATGATTAATTATTAGAAAATGTACATATTTTTATATATATCTCAAGAATATGTGAGTTTTGTGATGTGTAGGAAATATGTGAAGAATTAATTCCAAGAGACTTATCCATATCTCCTCCACCATATTAAGGAGATAATTATGCAAGCCTATTCCTAAGGATAAAATCATGGAGGATTTGGTTGGCATATCTTATCCAAGATATGTGAGAGATTTATGGAAGATTCAAAAGGATCATATTTTGTAATAATGGGAAAGTAGTTAAAAATTCTTGAGAGATCTGTGGGATCATATTTTGTAATAATGGGAAAGTAGAGAGATTAGTGGATGATCATTATACTCATCCCATTGTATAAATAGGAGTACAATCTCCTCCATTTGTAATCTGGAAGTTTTTGTAATCTTAGAATTTTGGAGATTTTGAAATGAAGGATCATACTTCAATTTTGCTTCTACATCTGAGTCTCCATTGAAGTGGTGTACTTGTGGAGTTATGGAGGGCCCCCATAACCTCTCTTGCATGCTTATTTGTTTATAATTTACTTTATGTTTTTGTTTGATTTCAGCTTTCAAGTTTTATTAAATATTCTAATATTGGAAGAGTCTTATTTGAAGGTGTTCTTGTAAGAGAACCATAAGTTCTCGTACAATTATTAGATTTAGGTTTATTTCATTGAAAGAGATCTTAATGAATATGTTCCTGTAAGGGGACTTTAAGATCTTGGACAAATTAGGAGTCCTTCTAGATCTATATATTTTAGATAAGAACTTCTAAGTTTACCTTCCCGGGTTGATATTAAATTAAACTCTAATTTGCATCCGCATTTTAGACCACACAAAATGGTTAAACCAACCAAACTCTATTGGAAGGCAGCTAAGCATGTGTTGAGATAACTTAGACACACCACTTAGTTTGGTCTTTGGTATAGACAGACAAATTGAGTGAAGCTAAAAGGCTTCACAGATGCATATTACGTAGGGCATCCATCTGACATGAAGAGCACATTAGAGGGAACCTTAAGTATTGGGTTAGTAGGAGTTTCTTAGTACAAGAGGAAGCAAAGATCAGTTGCACTTAGTTCGACAGAAGAAAAGTACGTGGTTGATAGTCAAGAAACTTGTTAGGTTATCTATATGAGGAAGATCCTTGTTGGATTATTTGGCCAATAGATGGATCCCAGTGATTTACTATGACAATCAAAGTTTTCTCAAATTCTTTGAGCACCTAGTTATTCATGATTGGTCCAAGCATATCAACATCCAGTATCACCAACTACGATATTGTGTGCAAAGAAGAACCATGTTGCTGGAGTACATTCCTACAAAGGAACATGATGTAAACATATTGACTAAGGCACTGTCAAGAGGAAAGTTCGAGTTCCATAGAAGTAGGATTGGGGTATATGATAATCCCCTTATTGTTGAGAGGGCGTGTTGAAAATGCAACAAGAAAATCTTGATTTAATCTTGTCCTTGAATTAAATTAGGAATAAAATTGTAATTCGACATCACAAGACAACTTGTACGATTAACTAAGTTAATTTGACTTTGTTGGCTTAGTTAATTTGAGTTGAGGGTCTAAATTTATTCATGTAGAGTGTCTCCTACATTATAGGAACCTTGGTTGAGTTTATTTTGAGTTGTAGTTAATTAATTCAGTTTAACTAAGTTAAAGTTAGTTAAACTAGTTCAAATTGATGGAGGAACTAGTAGGAGGTTAGACAATAGGGTGCTTCTTCATGTGTTCAACCAGTTAAATGATTATTCAATCATAAATAACTCATGCATGTCAGATCCAAGAGTTACCTAGTTGAGATTGGAGTTCAAGGGAAGTGTACTATTACTTTGTATAATCATTTGAATTATACATGTGATGCATGCAGTAAGAGGAAGTCTTATGAGGATTACACAATTCATATTGAGGAATTTACCTAATTAATAGGGGCTAATTCCCAAGGAAATAGAGCAAGGAAATAGGGACTTATGAAAGCCAACATTTGGTTAAGTATTGGCCTAGGCTTGTCTAGGAAGTTGTGATATAGATAGAGATAGTGTAGGGGTTGCTCGGGCTTAAGAAAATCATTGTAATCTTCTTGTATTTTTTTACTAATGCAATATACATATAGAAGAGGTTTTTAGATGTGGCTTTCCCCAATAAATCATTGTGTGATGTTTTGATTGAATTCTTTCTCTCTTATGCTTCGTGATTTCTTGATCAATTATTTGTTTCCACTAATGAATAGAGTATATTCAAGTATTTTGTTTTAGCATATTACATAAACAATTTGAATCTACAAGGAATTTATACATGGTATTAGAGTAGAAATCCCTCTAGAAGAGGAGAATATGAGTTTTTCGTTTGCAGGTAAAATCAAGTTTGTAATATCATTCTTCATAGCCATTAGGATGTCATTCTACGAATTGAGACTCGAATATTCTCTTGAGATTTGTTCAAACTATAATGTTTGGAAGGACATGATGGAGGTAGTGTGGAAGACAATGAGATGAACAAATTCATAGATAATGATATTCCTAAGCTTCAAAGAAAAAATGCTCAAGATCTCGTAAAGTGGAAAAAATGTGTTGCAAAGGCGAGAAGGATCATACTAGAAGGAGTTCGAGATCATATTGTCTCGAACCTCCATGGGAAGGATACTCCACATGAATTATGGCAAGACTTGATCAATTTTTTTCCAAACAACATTGACCAAAGGAAGTTGGCACTGAATGAAAAGATTTGGAAGATCATAATGGAGAAGGGTGGCATAATACCACAATACTTGAGCATATTCACCCAATGTCGGGATGACATTTGGAGTGTCATTAGTACAGTTGTTGAAGATGATCTGGTTAGCCTAGTGTTTATAGGCCTTCACAAGAGGTAGCACAACTACCAGGATTTGATAAATGGGTGGGAGAATTTACCAAATTGGGAGTGCTTGTGGTCTGACTTGATGCAAGAAGAGATAAGGTGGATCATTGAAGATGAAACCTCATCCAAGCATGATGATGAGGAGAATCATGCCTTAGCTGGAAAGGAAAAGAAAGGGAAAGGAAATAAATTCCAATCTAAAGGAGATTCCAATCAGAGCAAAAAGAAGGACTTGTTGAATGTTAAATATTTTCACTATCATGAGCTGGGACACTATGCCATGAAGTTTTCACAAAATAATTCCAAAAAGAATCCCTCGGGAGGAGTGATAAGTGAAGCCATTGCTTCACAACTCGAGTTGGATTTCACCTTCATTGCTTGCATGGTGACATCGGTGATGGGTAGTGTGTGGTATGTGGATAATGGAGCCTCATTCCATATGACTGACAACAAATAATTTTTTAGTGAATTGGAGGAGAAGGACCTCTAGATGCACATCAAGATGTGAGATGATGAAAGGTATAGCATGAACAACATCAATACTATTACTTTTCAGAGGGAGTCTAGTTCTCCTCTCACATTAAAAGATGTCATGTATGTTCTGGGTCTGAAAAAGAATTTAGTTTCAGTTTCTACGTTGGAGGAACATGGCTATGATGTGATATTTAGCAAAGGAAAATATTTCCTTCATCACATAGCCTCAGGACAAGTGAAGTGCATCAGGGTTTGGGTGAATAACCTATAAAAATTGGATGTAGAATATTATGTAGTATTGAGAACAAAAGCAAAGAAGGTGCAGAGTAAAGACATTGGTGAATTATGGCATAGAATATTGGGCCATCTTCCCCATGGAGCTTTGAATATCATGCAATATATTTCTACAAGATTTCCTAAGGGTGCACTAGAGTAGAGAGATACATGCAAAGGGTGTACATTGGGGAATTACACCAAAGCCACCTTTCATGATAAGGACAGTCAAGCGCAAGCAATCCTCGTAATATTTCACTCAAATGTGTGTGAACCATTCTTGACAACCTCCATGAATAAGCACAAGTATTATGTAATATTTATAGATGATCTCTCATGTAATTTTTGGATTTTATTCATGCATAAGAAAGATATGGCATTCTCTAAATTTTGTTAATTTAAATAAATTTTTGAGAAAGACATTAGCAGGAAATTGAAGGCTCTATGGAGAAATAACCACGGAGAATATGTGTTGAATGAATTTAAGAAATTTTGTGCATAAGAAGGCATTTGATGGGAGTTAATAGCACCCAATAACCCACAATAGAATGGGGCGGCTAAAAGGAATAACAAAAGTATTGTGGGAGCTACACGGGTGATGTTACATGATCAGGACCTACCATTGCACTTGTGGGACGAAGCATGCAAGACAACTGTATATATGCATAACAGGAGTCCTCATCATATTCTTGAGATGAGTACACTAGCATAAGCTTTTTAAGGCAAGAAACAAAATGTGGTAGACTTCAGGATCTTTGGTTCATCAGTTTACTATCATGTTACCAAGGATGGAAGGAAAAATCTAGAGGCAACAACTGAGTTGGGCATATTTTTGGGGTACATTGATGCACCTCACAACTATCAGGTGTACCTATTATCTCACAAGATGACATTGGTTCATAGAGATGTGAAGTTTGATGAAGAGAAAGACATGATATGAGGGGGCTTTAGTTACACGCAGATGAGGAGATTTTAGCTCCAAAGGAAGAACCTCATGATGATGTGGAGTAGCCACATGTAGAGAATCATAGAGTGGAAACACCCACTCATGCAGAGACTTCTAGAGATGGAAGGAAGTGCACCAGAGAAGCTCACAGATTGATGCATGATTCTAGAGAGAATGTGGGAGCACCCACATCACAACATAGGAAGAGGATGTCACCATATCAGTACTTTGGCTACATGGCTCTGAGGAGAGACAATGTAGAGATTGAGCCATCCTCATTCAAGGAACCGGTGTAGCAACCCGTATTGGTTGATGCCATGGTAGAGGAGTATGACTCCATTATCAGAAACAATGTTTGAGAAGTGGTCCCAAGACTAGAAGACAAATTAGTGGTGATTTCTATATGGCTTTACAAAGTAAATAAAGTAGCATATGGGAGTGTCAAGAAACATAAGGCCATATTTGTGGCTAGAGGGTTCTCTCCAGTGGATGGAGTTGATTACGAGGAGACATTTTCTCCAGTAGTAACGTAATCTTCAATCTTATCTATTCTAGCACTTTCAACGCAGATGGGATGGAAGATACATGACATGTATGTGAAGACAACATTCCTAAATGGAGTGATTGGGGAAGAGGTCTACACTGAGTAGCTAGAAGGATTAGAGACCTTGAATAGAGAGTTTCAGGTGTGTAGACTCAAGTGAGTGTTGTATGGATTGAAACAAGCACCTCGTTCTTGGTACACTAGGATCGAAAACTATTTCACCAGTTTGGGCTTCACCAAAATTATAGCAGATGAAAACATTTACCATATTTTGTTTGAAGGTAAATTATTTGTTATAGTATTATATATCAATGATTTAATTCTAATAAGTGATGAGAATATGGTCAAATCTTGTAAAGAGGATCTTGCAAGAGAATTCGAGATGAAGGACCTAGGGCTCATGAATTATTTCCTTGGTATGGAAGTATGGAAAGGATATGAGGAACTATTTTTCTCTAATGGAAAGTATGCCAATGAGATATTGAAGAATTTCACATTGGAGAGTAGCAAACCCATGAAGACTCCTCTAGTAGGTAATTGGAGGAAGGAAGATGCCACTTCAGGTGAAGTAGTGGAGGATATTATTTACAGGCAACTTATGGGTTCGCTTATGTATTTGGTGAACACACGACCAAACATATGTTTTTCAGTTAAAAAACGTAGTCAAGCAATGGTTAAGAAAACCAAAATCTATTGGAAGGAAACTAAACATGTGTTGAGAGACCTTAGAGGCACCACTCAACTTGGTCTTTGGTACAAACGGATAGAGAGAGTGAAGATGCAAGGCTTCAAAGATGCATATTAGGTAGGGAGTCCATCTTACAGGAAGAACACATCAAGGGGAATCTTTAGTATTGGGTCAACAATAGTTTCTTTTTACATCAGGAAGTAGAGTCCAATTGCACTCAATTTTGAAGAAGTAGAGTACATGGTTGCTACTCAAGCAGCTTGTGAGGCTATCTTGATGAGAAAGATCTTTGTTGGGTTATTTGGTTAGCAGATGCATCCTACAATGATTTATTGTGACAACCAGAGTTGTACCAAACTCTCTAAGAACCCAATTTTTCATGATTGGCCCAAGAATATCGACATCTAGTATCACCATCTACAAGATTGTGTGGAGAGGAGAATCATGTTGTTGAAGTAAATTCCTACAGAGGAAAATGATGAAAACATCTTGACTAAGGCATTGTCAATAAGAAAATTTGAGTTCCATAGAGGTAGGATTTGGGAATATGATAATCCCTTTCTTATTGAGAGGGAGTGTTGAAGATGTAACAAGAAAATGCTAATTTAATTTTGTCCATGAATTAAATTAGGAATAAAATTGTAATTCCACATTACAAGACAACCTGTACAAGTTAACTAAGTTAATTTGACTTATTTAGCTCAGTTAATTCAATTTGAGTGTCTAACTTGAGTCATGCAGAGTATCTCCTACATTATCGGAGCCCTGGTTGAGTTTATTTTGAGTTGTAATTAATTAATTCAGTTTAACTAAGTTAAATTTAGTTAAACTAGTTCCAACTAATGAAGGAACTAGTAGGAGGTCACACAATGGGGTGTTGCTTGATGTGTTCAACTAGTTAACTAATGATTCACTCATAAATAACTCATGCATGTTAGATCTAAGAGTTACCCAGTTGAGACTGGAGTTCAAGGGTAGTGTATTATCAATTGTATAGGTGGTGCATGCAACCATAGGAAGGCTATGAGGATTGCACAATTCATCTTGAGGAATTTCCCTAATTAATAGTGGGCTAATTCCCAGGGAAACAGAGAAAGGAAATAGGGAATTGGGAAAGCCAAATTTTGGTTAAGTATTGGGCTAGGATTATCTAAGAATCTATGAGATAGATAGAGATAATGTAGAGGCTGCTTAGGCTTGAGAAAAGCATTATCATCTTCTCGTACTTTTAGACTTATGCAATATACAGATAGTAGGGGTTTTTAGCCGTGGCTTTCTCTAGGAAATCATTGTATAATGTGTTGATTGAATTATTTCTCTTGTATGCTTCATGGTTTCTCAATCAATTAATTGTTTGCATTGACAAGTAGAGTAGATTCAAGTCTTTTTTTTTTAGCATATTACATAAGAAATTTGAATCTACAAGGAATTTATACAAAGGGGAGATAGATATATAGATGGAGGGGGGAGAGAGGGAGGGAGGAAGAGAGATATATATGGAGAGAGAAGTGGAAGGGAGAGAGAGAAGGGGAAAGGGGAGTGGGGGGGGGGAGAAAGAGAGATAGAGAGAGTATATTTAGAGGGTGAGATAAAGATACAGAGAAGGAGAGACAATAAGAGATATTGATATAGATGGAGGGGGCAGAGATGTTCTTACACTGAAATCAATGCATATTATTAATGTAATTACTTTGAAATTAATGTACACTAGAAATTATTTGCATCAAATCATAAATCAACATATGCATTGAAATCAATGCATATAGTGCAACAATCAAATAGGATTAGAAATAAACATCTACACTAAAATCAATGCATCTAGTGCAAGAAATCGAATAAGGTTAGAAATCAATATCTACACTAAAACCAATGCATCCATTGTAGGAAATCAGATAGGAGTATAAATAAACATCTACACTGAAATCAATGTATCTAGTGCAAGCTATCAAATTGGATTAGAAATCAACATCTACACTGAAATCAATGCATCTAGTGCAAGCGATCTAATAGGATTAGAAATCAACAACTACACTGAAATAAATACATCTAATTTAGTTAAAAAACAAAATATTAATGACTTTCTAGATATACTTCTATGTCTGTATTTGTCTGTGTGTGTCTTTTTCTTCTTCCCTCTCTCTCCCCCTTCCATTCCATGTCTATCTCCTTCCCTCTCTCCTCCTCTCTCTCCCCTTCCCTGTCTCCTCCATATCTCCCCCTCTTCACCTCTCCCTCCCTCCCCCTATCTGTTTTTTCTTCCCTCTCTCCCCCTGCCACCTATATCTATACCTCCCTCCATCTCTCCTTATTTGTATCTCTATCTTAACCCCATAAACACGTCATGATCTCTCTCTCTCTCTCTCTCTCTCTCTCTCTCTCTCTCTCTCTCTCTCTCCATCTCTCTCTCTCTTCCTTCCTCCCTCTCTATCTCTCTCTACTTCCCTCTTTCCCCCTCCATCTCTATCTCTCCTTCTTTAGCTCTCTATATCAGCCCACAAACATACACTCTTTCTCTCTCTCTCTCTATATATATATATCTATCTCTCCCTCTCCCTCTCCCTCTCTCTCTTCCCCTTCTCTCTCTCTCCCTCTCTCTCTCTCTCTCTCTCTCTCCAGATCTATCTCTCTTCTTCCCTCCCTCTCTTTGTCTCTCTCTTCTTCTCTCTCTACCCCCTTTATCTATTTCTCTATCTCTCATTGTCTCTCCTTCCTCGTCTCTCTATCTCACCCCCCAAACTCTCTCTCTCTCTTCACAATATATCTCTCTCTTCTGCTTCTCTCTCCATATCTATCTCTCTTCACCCCCCCTTCTCTTTGTCTCTCTCTTCCTCCCTCTCCCCCCCCTCCATCTATTTCTCTATCTCCCCTTGCTTATCCTTGTCAACCCTAAAAATACACACTCTCTCCCCATAACTATCTATCTCTCCCTTCCTCCCTCTTCCTCTCCCTCTTTTTCTTCCCCTTCTCTCTATCTTTTTCCCTTGTCTCCCTCTCTCTCCTCATCTCTCTCTCTCTCTCTCTCTTCCCTCCTACTGTCCTCTATCCCTCACAGTCTCTCCATCTCTCCCTTGTCACTCCCTCTCCCTCTTCACCTTTCTCTCTCAATGGCTTTCTTCTCCCCCCCGGTACCCCCTCCAACTCCATCTCTCTTCCTTTCTCTCTCTCCTTATCTCTCCCAAGTCCTCTCTCTCCCTTTCTCTTTCACCTCCCTCTATGTCTCCCCCGCATCACACACTCTCTCTCTCCATCCTCCAACTCTGTCACTATCTCCCTCCCTTTCTCCTTCTCTCTACCCCCCCTCTCCCATCTCCATATCTATGTCTCCCTCTCTCTGTGTTCCCCTTCTTTCCCTATCTCTATATTCTCCTTTTCTATCTCTTCCCTCGTCTCCTCTCTCCCTCATTTCATCTTCATCTCTCCCTTGTCACTCCCTTTCTCTCTCCACATATATCTCTCAATTTATTTGTTATTCCCTCCCTCTCTCTCCCCTTCAAATCCATCTCTCCCTCCCTCCCTCTCTCCTTCTCTCTCCCACCTCCTCTCTCTCTATTCCTTCCTCTCTCCTTCTCTCTCCCCCATCCTCTCTCTCTCTTCCTTCCTCTCTCTCCCACCCATGTCTCTCTCTTCCCCACTCTACTCCCACTCCATCTCTCTCTCTCTCTTTCTCTCTCTAAAATCTAATCTCATTGTATTATATTTAAGAAACATCTAAATTAAAAAAGCCTAATTGGTTGTAAAATATAAACCTATATTTTGGATCAATCATGCCAAAGAAAATACAATAATAAAAAAACTTAAAACAACGATGCACTATCTTTCCTCTATCATTGTGTCACTTTTCTTTCTCTCTTGGCTTGGATCTTTGGTTAAGATGCATCTATCATGGTTCATTATAATATTATATATATTATATGAATTTCACATAGTATATATACAAGTATTCTCATTTTTAATTTTATTAAAACCTCGATTTAATATCTATGGGAATATTTTTACTAGTGAGGATGGAGCACCTCAAAAGTAATTATAACCTGTTTTCTTTTAGATTTAATTAAAAAATGTTAGAAAATTAAATTAAAATAAAATATTTGTGAAATAACTTATGGTTTTTGGGCATGTGATATTGGCCCATGGTGTTGTAACAAAGTAATTAAAATCCTAGATCCATAACATAATAATCAAAACCTAGATGTCCCATGGTATTAGCCCATGGTATTATGATTTTCTATTATCTAAAAAATTGTTCATATTTTTATTAATAAAACAAAATTAAAATATAACAAATTAAATTTATTATTTTTATTACTTTGCTCAAAGTGGTTTATTGCACTAAGAAAGACTAAAGAGAATAATGGAGCATGTGTTTTTTTTAAGTTGTTATTATTATTAGTAGTTATAATATAGTTGAGATTAAAAATGTTGACATAGAATATTTCTTACATTACATCTAATGCCTAGACATATACCCTATACTGGGTTGTACAACACCTCTTTTCAATAATGTATATATTTATCTTGTAGTTTTTACATTGTTATATGTTATTTGTAGGGGCCTGAAGGCTACCATGTGAACCCCCATGTCACCTTCCACCTGCAACGTCCACTCAGATGAGATTATGTTACACCCCTAGCTGGTGGTGGAACCTTTTGAGAGATGGGAATCGGACTTTGTGGGACCGATCAACCCCACACACCCCCGCCCCCCCCCCCCCCCCCCCCCCCCCCAAAAAAAAAAAAAAGGTTTACATTCTTGTTTTCATGAACTATGTTACCAAGTGGGTAGAGGCTAGGGCACTTACTAGGGAAATTGATCGTGTTCAAGTACCTTGTATGGATTATGAATACCTCCCTAGTTAAGAGGGATTGTTGAAATATGTAACTAGGTTCGGTCTTCATAATGACATATGTAATCATGTTTTTATGTATTTAATGTAAAAAAAAAATTATTAGAACGATAATGAGAAAGGATATAGATTCAAGGATATATATTCAAAAATATTTTAATTCAAATAATATGCCATAAACCACCTCCCCCATATAATTTTTAAATTGTATTCAATATCATTTCATTTATAAATAATTTAATTATATTTTTAAATTATAAATCATATTAAAATTGATAGCAAAGATGCCTTTCAAATTAATCACATTGTTAGGATTTCATTGATGTTTTGAACCATCTAATGTGGTTCATCCTAGGGACAATGGTGAAAAAATCAATCAATTAGAATAATCACCATTATCCTGAGGATGAACCACATTAGATGGTTTGAAACATTGATCAAATCTTAACAATGTGACTAATCCAAATGACATCTTCATTATCAATACAGATCACAAAAGTTTAAGATCTAGCATATTAAAATTAGAAAGTAATGTTATCTTATTTAATTATTATTTTCAATATTTAATTACTATTTATAACTTGAAAATGATTTAAAACGTATTATTAATATAAATCTCATTTAAATTTTAGGTTTTTTTTTTTAATCTCAAATATCAATTCATTAAATTCACTATTTATTCTAATTTTGTTGGAAAAAATTTAATTAAACACTAAAACCATTGTTAAATGACATGAATCAAAGAAATATTATTTTCATCAATATTACTCAAAACCATTTGTTAACTAGAGCGGTAACATGGGAATTATACATGAGTGACATAATGATAGTGGAGGTTATGTTGGTTTATTAGTTGGGGAAGTCTAACAGATGGCTAACATGCTAACAAAGGGTTAAACGATATGTCACAAAAAATATAATACTTGGAAGTTAAATGGAACTTAGGATATGATACATGTAACCCTAGACATATAATATTTAAGAATTAATGCTAATATTAAAGTAGCATTAATCCACATGAAGAGATTTATATTGATACTTATTATTTATCTATGTTCTAAAAGGAATAATATCATTTAAATTTGCTTCAACTATATGATGCCAAATAAGACATCAAAATCATTGATGGGCGAACATATGTTGTAAATTTATGATAGGTTTAATAAAAACATTTCATAGATTATAGGCTAAAAACTTTAGTTTATGAACTAGACTAATGAAAAGAGAAAAATCAATTACAAATATCCCTACTTCCTTTAGGCAAGGCAGGGAATAATAAGATATAACTCTTTCAATTTGCTTCTTTCTTACCATTATCATTGATTTATTATCATTTTAAACAAACATATAATGTATGGGATACATAAGGAAAAGTTAAGCATCTCACACATAAAACACAAACATTGGTAAGGGAGATTAGTATATTTTTACAATATAATATATTTACATATTTAAACCTGTTGTGTTTCGAGGGTTATGGCATACTCATCATTTGATATTATTTGTAAATGTACTTATTTCGCACACACCTACTTGGTAGTGGCAATTAAACCCAAAGTCATAAAAAAAAGAGTAAGAGAACTGCATAACAACATAGTCCCTCCCTCTTTGTGCAAGATCCACATTTTGTTGTCATTTGAGTACACTCTGTTTCTGCTATTATTTCTCCAAGCTTCAATTCCACTCTATTCACAATTAAATCTTCTTCAACACCTCCGCACTCTACACAATGAAAGCTAAATATTAAGATATGCACACTTTTCAATCATTATAGTAGTTTCCTCAAACCACTAAATATATGGAGAATTAAGAAATATTATATATGAAGCAATTTGCAATAATATATATGAAGAAAGTTCATAGCTATAAATCTAAGTTGCAAAAAATTAACATATCAATTTCATTGTTGTATCTCTAAGCGTGGACCAACATAATTGTTTGTGAAAATCACAATTTAGCTCTACTCAATGAAAGATTCTTCAATAACCTCACACCTCTGCATAATGAAAGTTAAACCCTAAGGTATGCACACTATGTAATCATACCTCCGCACTCTGCACAATGAAATTAATGCCCAAAACAAGAAAACACTACGTAGTTATTCATATTTGGGACGAATTCATAGTCTATCATTTAGAGTCTACAAAGAGCAAGGCCAAACAAAATTGTTTGCACAAACCACAATTGCACATTGCTCACAATGAAAGCTTCTTCCATACCCCACGCCTCTACACAATGAAAGCTAATCCATGAAATATTCACATTTTTCAATCATATCTCTGCATTTCGCACAATGAAATTAATGCTTGAAACAAGGAAACGTGGAAAGATGCTTATGTTTCCAAAATAAGTGACAAATGGTGGTACAACACACTAGCAGTGTGAGGCTTCTTTATTCGTTCTCAACATGAATTCATAGTGTATCTTTTAGGGTTAGTGGAGATCACGGTGTCATAGAATCATTTTTGCAAGCCACAATTCTGTACTACTCACAATGAAATCCTCTTTCGTACCCCCACACCTCCACATAATGAAAAATAAATCCTGGGATATGCACAATTTGTGATTGTTATATAAGTTTCTCTGAGGTGCCAAAGATATAGAGTGCAAAGTAGCTAGATGAAATGGAAGTAAGGAAAACAGTCAACAATATTATATATAAAGCAAGTGCATATATGGAAATGTAAGTCACATAAATTTAATAGATCAATTTCATTGTGCTTTCTTTGCACTCCACACAACGAAATATTCATTCGAACCTATGCACTTCACACAACAGTAACTTCATTTGCATCTTCGTACTCTACAAAATGAAAGCTTCCTTCATACCTCCAAACTCCGCATAATGAAATTAACTCAATTAAAAACAAAATATTTAAATATATAACTTCTCTCAAACTTTAAAAAGTTGAAACATATAACTACAAAGTTTCGATAATCAAAATAATAAAAGTTTTCATACATTATGTGTTTTTATTCAATTGTTATTGACTAGTGTCAGAACCTGTAATGAATGATATTGACTACGGTGCGAAGGGCTTCACACTTAGTATTAAAGATAATTATGGCCTGGTCATACTATTAACATCTATTCAATGCTTAATAACATCTATCCTAATTCATTGTATAATGATCAGTGGTTGTAAACATATCAAGTTTAAGATTTATTAGGAAAATTGACCCGCAATTAACACATTGTTCAAGCGTTTAATAACATTGACTACTTGTAGATAAATCAAGAAGTTGCGGAGGGATTTGTAGTTAGTATGTCATAGCAAATTGAAATGATGTTTGTACGAAGGTGGAGAAGTGGGGAAATATCCCCTCTTCTGCATCTCCTTTGTGGAAGGTGATTGGAAGTCAAGTTTTCTCTATGCTATTCTAACTACTCATATATTGTGATCACAATGTTCACATATCCTTATGCAAAGAAGTAGCTTACTCGAGAATCAAAATTGACATTGCGTGTGAGATTGAAGTGTTGTGCGGGAAATTGGTGTGTATAGAAAAAGAACATAAACTATTTTTGAAAACATTCCACATATCTATATACATTCTCTCACACTACATATCAATAAATTAATTAGAATTTTTGACTTATCAAAACTTGGGGCATGAAAATTTTGGGTTACGTGTATATCAGGAGCGGAATAATGACTTACCACCCAAAAAAATAAGCACAAAAAGATGCTTTTCTTGCCAAAATAAGTGATAGATGGTAGTAAAACACAATAACTATGTGAGGCCTAGTTATTCATTTTTACAATGAATTCATAGGGTATCATTTAGAGCTTGTGGGGAGCACAACATAATAAAATGTGTAATACAACGAACTTAATGTCGTTTAATCAAAGAATTAGTGCGGTTTTTATCCTATTAACACATGTCATTGTTATAGTGAATAAATGAAGCGTGATACCCATATGGTTTGTACATGTCCAAAACTAAAACAACTCATCGTATACCAGCAAAATCATAATCTTTACAACCATAGCATGTTGGGTCCCTATAATACTAGTGATTACCCCATTACTATTGTAGTTGTACCCCTTATTAATATTGTTGTGCCCCTATTGTCCCCATATTGTTATTACTGTGCCCCATAGAATCCCTCTATTGTTATTTTTGTGGCTTTATATTATTATTGTTAGGTCGGCTGGGTTATATTGTGACTCCTTAGAATCCTATATACAGAAAGGAGGTTTTGTCATTTGAATCATCGAAGAATTGTTTATTTATGTAATGTAAAGGAGGTTGCCCCCTCGAAGAGGCTGAATTATAAGGCATTGATCTATCTTTTCTATCTTTTCTTGGGCTAGTTTCATAACATTTGGTATCAGAGCTTTGGATTCTAGGGTTTCGCTGCTCCAAACAGGTCATTGTGGAATTTTCGCTATAACTTTTTTCTGCGACGTTTCAGAAGCTAAAAAAAAAAAACCCATTTGAGAAGACATCGCACCGAATCTCAGGTCCACATTTCAGAGCTTTTCGCGCTATACTTTCGGAGATATGAATTGAGGAAGTTGGTCCTTTTGTAGAATCCTGAATTACATTCACAACAGGTGACTTGGGGTAAATCGTAATAACTTTCTCTCTAAGCATCAGATTGAAATTTCATTAGAAGGTACAGAAAGAGGACGGACTTTAGTTTCTTGTATATAATTTTCAGAGCCAAAGGTCAAAACAGGGACACGTGGCATGTCGTACAAGTTAGCTCTACTGAATTAGTCTATAATCAGGTCACTGTGGGAGATTTGGCATAACTCTTCATTGGAGAATCCAATTAGGGTTAGACTAGTGGCATTGGAAAGAGGACACAAAGGGCTACCACAGATCACAATTTCAGAACTAGATGATCCTAAATTACAGAGATACATCAGAGGAAATATCGAGCTCCTACAAAGTGAAAAAAGGTGTGTATATTTTTTGAAATGTTTGCTTAAGCTTGGTTTGAAAAATTATTTTGAAGGAATTCAAAGGGCATAGTAAAGCATTATTATCAGTAATTGATGCCCCAAAGAAAGAAATGGAAACACCTAGTAGGCAACCTGAAAGCTCTAGCATGACTCATGAAGAAGAGGAAGAAATGCAACATGATATATCAAAATTACAAGACCAAATGCAATAAGTGTCACTTTCACAAAAAGCAACAGAATCTAAGATGGATTGTTTAAATAAAGGTGTAGAAGCTAAGATGAATGACATGGAAGCTAAGATGGACGATTTAAAGATAGATTTGAAGACAGACATGGAAGAATTGAAGATAAATATGAATAAGTTGTTACAAGAAAGGGTCAATAATGGTGAAAGGGTAGTAAAGAAAACTCATGATGAGAACAAAAGAAATGTTAATCATGATTCCATAGACTCTAATGTAGGATCGAAGACCCACCATATTCCAAAAATCGATATGAGTAATTTTGATGGCAAGGATCCCGCAACATGGATATTACAGATGGAGCAATTTTTCGATCTCAATAATGTGCAAAACACACAAAAGGTACGTATTGCAACTTTATATTTGGAACCAAATCAGTTTGTATGGTTCAATGGCTTTGCTCTCGTAAACAATTTATCACTTGGGCAATTTTTATGGAAGAATTGATAACACATTATGAGAGAATACAAAAAGCAACACTTTTTTTAGCTAATTGATAAGTCTCAAACAAAAGGGTTCAATAATGGAGCACATTGAGGAGTTCCAGAAACTGAACATAAGGGTAAAAGATATTCCAGAGGAGCATAGGATTGATGTGTTCATAGGGTCTTTAAAGGATAATATCCAACATGATGTTCACCTTTGGGACCCTGATTCATTAGAGAAGGCATTCAGGTTAGCAAGAAAAATGGAAAGCAAAATTATGGCAACCAAG
>APFE031006491.1:22890-81280 GCA_000404065.3 Pinus taeda
TGGCCACCCACCTATCCCATTTGGACCCCCACAATTGTCTCTTTCAGCATTTTCAGTTTCCTTAATTGTAGCACAACTTACTATTTTTAGCAGTTTTTCGGGTCCTGAACTTTCAGAGCCGTTTAGAGGCCCTAAACGATGTTTTTTGGGGAATCCGGGGGCAACATGGGTCCATGCAATAGACCGATGTCGCCCGTTCCAACAATGGTATTTCTTGGATAGATCTTTCTAACGAGCTATCATACGCGTCAAACGGAGATCGTATGCCAAAGTTACGACCCCGGGAAATTGATGTACCAATTTACCCAAAACGGGGCCCACAATTTGGCGTTTCATCTTCTAAGGGTCGGTTTTGGAATTTGAAGGGTTTTCCATTGTTTCTCAATAATAAATAGGCCTTCGAGCCTCATTGTAACACAAGTTCGGAACAGTTCAGAGACATGTAGCCGCACATCTCTTCTCAGAGATACGCTACCATCGTCCTAGCTGGTTTATTTCCAATTCTGGTTGTAAGCATATTTCGGTATTTTCCATTAATGAAATGAAGTGTTATTTCCGCTGCATCTCTTTATTTATGGTTATCGCATCTCTGTATTTACGATTATCTCTGTAATCTATTGCGTTCCTGTTTAAATCCGGATCATTCCACTTCCAAGTCTTTAGCTCCAACTTGATAATCAATGGCTTTCGGGGGTTGCAAATCTGAATATGAGAAGTCTTGAACAAAATTTTCATTTCTCTCAAGATGATTCAAATCAAGACTTGTTGACATTTGATTTCTGATTGCATGGTAGTTATCTCTGATTAATTGAAACGAATCAAAACAAAAAGGCAAAGATCCTTCACTTATTTCAAACTTTGGAGCACTTTCCTCATCATTGTCATAGCTGATATGCATCGGTTGAACACTGTATTCGAGCTGCTGAAAGTGAACTTCCTCCTCGCACAAACCAGCTGCTGATTCGTATGCAAGATTAGCTTATTTTTGGAGAACATAATCATCGTCATACTGATCAAACTGAGGCAATTCATCATCAAACATACACATCATATCAACAGCTCTCTCTTCTTCACAATGATCTATAAAACAATCACTATGACAATTGGGATCAGAAACAAAATATTTTGGGTCAGCCGCTTGTTCTTGAATGTTACTTTCATTTTTTGCAGTCATTTTCCGCACCATCTCTTCTACTACATTTACGAAAAGATTAAGATTTTCCTCTGAAAGTGTCAGTTGCTCTGTAATATTCTTCTTTTCTTCCTCCTTCAACCTTGCCCTCAAGATCAGCAAATGATCCTCTACATTCACTGCCTTGTTCTGCATCTTGTGAAGTGTTGCAATATCCTTTTCTCTCAGCTGAAACTCCATTTTTGGATCAAAGGCACTCGGGTAGTGCAAGAGAGCAGATCTAGGAGAAGGTCTTATATCAACTGGCATTGAATAATAAACTTGGTGAAATCTGGCAGAAAATTGTTGTACTGTCTCCCCTGGCATTCTTTTCAGCTGATTATACTCTTCTATAATAAGGAAAAGGTTCTGCCCGATCATCCACCTGTCGAGAAAAACATTGACGAACTGCCGGAAATCAGAGATGCTCACATCAGGGAGGGTTCTAAACCAACTCTTCACTTTGCCTTGCAAAGAAAGAGCAAAAAGCCTTACAATGACATCTTCTGCATCAACTTCAAAAAGATCTAGAAAAGACTCAAGATTTTGCACATGTTGCTCATCGTTGACATTCTTACTTTCACCATCGAACCTCGGCAAGTATAGATCGTAGTTTTTGGGGAAAGCATGGAGAACAGAAGGTAAAACAAGAGGTTTATACCGATCTGGAATTTTACAAGGTGTAGGGGTATGTACAGTAGGTATAGAATTAGTCTTGGTATCTTGAGGTTCATTAATCAAGATGTCATCCAAAATTTAGAAGAAGGTCTGATCAAGCTCAAAGGTATGCAAATCTTTGGTATTCACAATCTTCAAAGGGAAAGAATCAACTGCAGGCCGAGGATCTCTTCTCAAATACAATATGCTTTGCAAAGCCTTCTTGACATTCTTGGGGAAAGAGAAGAAATAATTTATGACAAAGAACAAAATGTCTTGGATGAAATTCCAACTTGAATACCTGATCTTTCCATGTTTTCCTTTCATGTTTTTTCTGGTCGGGATCATCCTCCAGTGGAGTCTTTGGATCTGATCTCGAAAATGATTTAGAGTCGCCAGGTGAATGATTTCAGCCTTTCCAGTGTTTGATCGTTGTCCACCATCAACAATCAGATCTAAACTCGATACATGTACTGGGGCAATTTATAAGTTAAGTGTTACGATTACAAGCTAGACCGAAGATCGACTAAAGTAGCGTTTATCTACTATGCACTCGCAGAGCAATGTGCAGTTCGAATGCTACCTGGCATGACTTCAGAATCCGCCTGGAGCTATAAATAAAATAACACTAACAAGCAAACCAGTTCGTCCCTAGTATGGTCGCCACTATGTTAGCGCTCAAATCTACCTTAGGCTGAAATAAGGTAAAACTAAAGGCTACATCAAACCACGCTCAGCCTCGTAGCTAGCCCTACGAGGACAGGAAAGGGCTCTCTCCAGGTCAATCTCGGGAAAAGGTAATTGATGAGGCTCGAGATGACTAAATTGGTAACTAATTTTAAGCTAGGTATGAAGTACAATGAGTTTGAAATTTATTTTTGGGGTTTTTGGGGTTTTGTTGAAAACAATGGGAAATGCAATTTGGGCTTGGGGATGAGGCACAGTTTCTGCAGAGATCTAATTGGGGTAAGGAAGGCAATCGTTTTGATGCTTTAAAGCAAGTGAGATGGGTATATGAAACTGGTGAGGAGCTAAGGAGAGCAAGGAAGTCTCAAGGATTCTCCTTAAACTGAAGAAAACATGGAAATTTAAACAAACTTAAAGGTAGAGCATAACCATCGATGGATTCTACCTTAACACTTCATTTGTTCAATTGCAGAAGATGAAAGAAGGAAAATGATACACGTAACAACTTACAATTACTGAAATAAGCACACCATCAAAAAATAAAGCCACATGGATCCCAAACAGTGCTACAAACCTGGTCTTTCCTTAGCCAAAAATGTAGAGAAAATATGTACAATAGTATGCCAAAGCAATCCCAAGAGTCCAACCTCTCCAACCTCTGAAAATGATTGAGAAATTACATCATATAGACCATCCTAACCCATTTCCTTGCCTCTAGGGGTCGAGCTCATCATCCTAGGAGCTGTTTCAACCAACTCTAAACAAAGCACTACAATCTAGGCAGTCAAAACAACTTGCCTCTAGAAGGTAGGAAACCAATTCATTCATTAAATTTTCACTCTTTGGTGAATGAATCTTCTAGAACAAGTAACTAAGTGTCAAAATTACATCATGTTTAATAAATTACATCCAGTTGGGTCAAAAATCACATCAAGAGGTGAAACTAGTCATAACTGGCCGAAATTCTGAGCTGGAAGGTGAAAATTTGACCAAAAATCTCTATGCGCCGCGCGCCTGAGCTCTATGCATAGCGCGCCTTTTAGCTTGATTTTGGGGCACTTCCCGGCATCCAAATTGAGCTCATGATAGCTCTTTGGAAAGACCTAGATGTCTAATTTCCAACCCAAGTGGAATTAATTTGGTGTCCATTTGCCCCTCCAAAAGTGCATTCTCCCATGACTTCTTCCTGTGTGTCAAAATAGGGGCAGTGAGGTCATTTTTTGCATGTTTTTTGACCTTTTGGGGACCCATAACTAACCCAAACTTCTTTTCCAAATACAAAAATTCATGATTATCCATGAAAAATCCAAAACAACAAGCCATTTGTGATTTGGACCTCCCAATCTTATGGGTCGCGCGCGGCGCGCGACGCACAGGGAGGCGTGCGGTGCACTGGGCTTGAGGCGCGCGGCGCATAGAGCCTGGTATAGTGCCTTTTTGCAGGAAACTTTTGGAGGCCTTCCCTGTGTGGAAATCAGGTGCAAGATAGCTCGTTGGAAAGTTATTTGAGTCTATGTTCCAACCCAACTGTAATTTTTCAATTTGGAGTTCATTTGCCTTGTCAAAAATCAAATCTCCAAGACTGATCAAAATGTGCCAAATGAGGCTGCCTCAAGGTAGAGTGCTGTTACAGTCAACGTTTGAATGCCTTCCTCAACTCCAAATTGAGCTCATGATAGCTCGTTGGAAATATCTTTGTGTCTAGTTATGATTTGACTCATCAAGAAAGTAATTTGGCCAACCCAGCAAGGAGAAAACTTGATTTTCCCAAGGTAACTTCAAAGGTGCATCAATTCTCCCGAGGCAACGGTAGTTTTGACATTTCTCTAAAACCATGACACCTGTGTAAAAAGTGAAGGAGGTTTTTCTTCCTTGGCTTTTTTTGGACAAAAAACTCTCATAGTTTTTCAAAATTCATCTTTGATTGCTCTGGAACATCTTTTGAGTGAAACTTATCCCGATGTGTGAAACAAGGGATTTTGTCAAAATTAAGCGAAATGAAGGGGATAAGGGGCTTCTAAATTCTTAGGGAAATTTTTGGAAGTAGGGAGGGATGTTAGGAAGTAGGGGAAAGTGTAGTCTTAGATATTGAGTGAGGGGAAGGGGTTGAAAAGGGAAAAACAGAGGCCTAGCCTAGAAAATTGCCAAGTTGTGGCAAGAAACTAGGGTTTGTGCAAAAATGAGGAATTTGGGGGATCTCAGTGATGGGAAGCGTTTAATAAGGTACATTAATGATGGTGAAAAGTGTATGAACATTAGGATACAATTTTTGCTAATGATTTGACCATTCAAGAGAAATTGCCTTCAAAACCCTAGGAGAGGGAAATGAACCTTACCTAGGCACAACTAAAGCGTGAACAAGGTGTAAAATGACCCAGTGGAACATGACATGGTGATGAAAACCCTCTAAATAATGGTACACTCAGCTGCATGGTGACATGGACCGACATTTGGACAATTTTGAAAAGAGTGAAAACAAACCCTAGACCTAATGCCTAGTGACCAAATTTTGCTTGAAGACTCTTTGAAATGACAAAATTTGACCTTGACACCTTAAAATAACTTTGTAAGAGCATGTTTGATCACTGAAGGAAGGCTGCAAAGACTGACACTAACAGAAACCATTCTAGGTTAGTTAGGAAGAGAGCTAGGGGAAGTCAACACTTAACCAATACATCCTCATCTAGTTCATTCCTTAGAAGCAAACTTGAGAATCGGCTGGAAGATTTCAAGAGTGAGATGAGGCAGCCTCTTTCCATGCAAATGGATACCTTGCATATCAAAAGGAAACAAGAGGAATTTAATAGGGCTTTGGCCATCTTCTATCCCAAGTGCACTAGAAAGCATCCTAAGAACGAATGTCCATTAAACTCTATAGAAGTGTGTTCAGTCTGTGAAGAAGACCATCCTACGAATTAGTGCCCTTCCTTGCCTAGAATTAAAGCTGCATATTAGGGGTCCCCCTGCTCATCCTTCCTGGTCCACACCCCCTCCTTGGTCATATCCATCTCAATACTAGGCTCCGCTAGTTGTTCATTCATTCCACTCTTACACTCAACCACAACCTCAGTGGAATGCACCACATCAAGGGTGGAGGCCCTAGTACAACTCTCCTACTAATCTTTTGCCTCCACCACCTGTTCAACCATAACCATTAGCTCCTGCTCCACCAAGGCAACCTCAAATACCTACTCAACTGAACCCAAACCCCAATAACGGATAGGCCCAACAGGTATATAGTGGAGAAACATCATGCCTGACCTATGTTGTGGAAATTTAAGAGATTAACCTATGATCTGGGAAGGTTATCCCAGATAACCAACCTCCCCCTAAGGAGGATGAGGAAGAAATATCAGAAAGTGAACAAAAAGCCAATCCACCCTTTACTGAGAGATTAACTGGAACCACTCAACCGACCCCAAGAAACTGAACTTTTGGGAGAATGAAAATAGTTATGTTTAAAGAGACCACTTCTCCAAGCCATAAAGGATGTGCCTATATACAACAAGATGATCAAGGAGAAGTGCTTCAAGCACCCAGGTAGGTGCAAGAGAGATGCTCCAACTATCAATGTCATAGGACAATTGTCTGACCTGATGTTTGGGTAGGTAATCTGTCCAAAATATCTAGACCCTGGGAGTCCTATAGTTGATGTCCACATCAATGGCACCATAATCCCCCATACCCTGATTGATCTTAGGGCTACCATTAATGTGATGTCCAAGGACACGATGCTCAGGCTCAACCTTTAGGGCTCCCTGCAAAAGACCACAACACTACTGTAGTTAGCAGACCACTCCACCTTGACCCTTGAGGGAATTGTGGAAGATGTAATGGTCTCCATCAATTCTTGGGAGTACCCTGCTGATTTCCTAGTTCTCCAACCAAAGGAAAAGCTCATTGGGTATCCTCTCATCCTGGGAAGACCTTGGTTGGCTACTGTAGATGCCTACATCATTTGTTCAGCTAGGAACTTGACAATCAAGAAGGGGCATATGTCTAAGCAGCTAGTCCTATATCCTCCTGCCCAACCTTTGTTAGAACATGATTTACCTCTTTGGTTGGAGGAGTAAGATGGGGATGAAGTCTATTCCGCACTATTGTGTTAAGTAGAAGCTTCCCTAGGAGGCCCACAAACCGAGGATGACCTTATTGAAAAATTGATTTAGAATCCACCCCCTAGTGTGTTTCCATTAGAAGAGCTGGTGGAAGGAACCCAAGCCAATCCCTTAGTTGATCTCTGTGTAGCTGATCTGACCTCTCTCTGAGTTAAGAATGTGGAATTCAGCCCAGAAAGAACCTTGAAGATCAACTCATCCCTATCCACCTCTCAAGAGAAAGATATGTGTAGCTTATTGAAAAACCACTTGGATGCTTTTTCTTGGAGCTATAAGGAGATGAAGAGAGTCCACCCTTCAGTCTGTACCCATCACATTTAAATTAAAGAGGTTTGTAAATCAATTAGGCAGCCTCAAAGGAGGATGAATCCAGCCCTTAAGGATATTGTCAAAGAAGAATTGCAAAATTTACTGGATGCAGGATTCATCTACCCTATCTCTGACAGCAAATGGGTCTCTCCCTTCATGCTAGTGCCGAAGAAAAATGGGAAGTGGAGAATCTGTGTCGATTATCGAGAACTAAACAAGGCCACCAAGAAGGACCATTTCCCTTTGCCTTTCATAGATCAAGTGTTAGATGGTCTGGCAAGGAAGAAGTTCTTCTCCTTCCTAGATGGGTTTAGCGGGTACAACTAGATCTAAATCAGCCCAAAAGATCAAGATAAGACCACTTTCACTTGTCCTTGGGGTACTTTTGCATACCAGGTCCTTCCCTTTGAATTGTGCAATGCACCCTCCACTTTCCAAAGAGCAGTACTGAGTATATTTGCTGAACTGGTTCATGATTCGGTGGAAATCTATATGGATGAATTTACCCCTTATGGTTCTAACTTCCAGGAAGCTTTGACTAACCTTGGAAAAGTTTTAACCAAGTGCATTGAAATGAACCTGTCCCTCAGTCCTGAAAAATGTGAATTGTTGATGACTGAAGGGACCATGCTAGGTCATACAATTTCTCAGCAAGGATTACAGGTGGATCCCAACAAAATCGCCATCATCCAAAGGGTTCCACCTCCTCAAAAGGTAAGAGATGTTTGGGATTTCCTAGGCTTAGTAGGGTATTATAGAAGATTCATTAAGGACTTCAGTAAGCTATCCTGTCCATTGTTTGGTCTTTTGGGGAAAGATGCTGAGTTCATATGCACTGACAACTATCAAGAGGCTCTGGATACCTTGAAAAGTAAACTGGTGACTACCCTAATTTTGAGAGGTCCAAACTGGGCCTTACCTTTCCACATTCATATAGATGCCTTGAATAAAGTGATAGGAGCAGCCTTAGGGAAAGTTGATGAGAAGTTGCCTTATGCCATATATTTCATAAGTAAAAACTTGTCCAAGGTAGAATTAAACTACACTATAACCGAAAAAGAGCTCTTAGCTATAGTCCATTCCCTAAATAAGTTCAGACACTACATCACTGACTATCAAACATTTGTACACATTAATCATGTTGCAATTAGGTATTTGATGAAAAAACCAGATGTAAATGCTTATATTATTAGATGGTTAATTTTATTGCAGCAATTTGATTTGACCATTGTTGATAAGTCAGGTAAGGAAAATGTTGTTGAAGATTTTCTGTATAGACTAGATCTACCTGCAAGTGAATAAGGAATGGTAGATGATCAAATGCTAGATGAATACCTATTTGCTATCTCAGTACTCTCTCCATGGTTTTCTAATATAGCGAATTACTTTCTTTTAGCATAGTTTCCGCCACACCTATCCTCAAAAGAGAAAAGCAAGATCGTGAGGAAAAGTGCTCTATTCACCTGGATTAGGGGCAATCTCTTCAAACTTGTCCCATATCAGATTTTGAGGCGATGTGTCAGGGAGAAGGATGTTTTTGACATTCTCATAACCTGTCATGATGGGCCTTGTGGGGGCCATTTTGCAGCAAAAAGGACTGCCTTCAAAATTCTACAAGCAGGTTACTATTGGCCCACTCTTCATCAAGATGTCAGGGTATATCAGCTAGTGTGACCGATGTCAAAGGATGGGGAAACGTACTCCAAAGGATGAGATGCCCCTGCAACCTCAAGCGACTTTCAAGCCATTTGATAAGCAGGGCATGGAAATTGTGGGTCCTATCAACCCTCCTTCAAAACAAAAATCTTACATCATTGTGTGCACTAATTATCTAACAAAATGGGCAGAAACAAAGGCAATCAAGCATCAACAGAAGAAAAAGTAGCTGAATTTTTGAGGGAGAATATATTCTACAAGTTTGGATATCCAAGAGAATTAGTCACAGATCAAGGGAGTTAGTTTACATCCAACCTGATGGAAGACCTACTCACACACCACAAAATTAAGCATAGAACTTCCACCCCTTATCATCTGCAAGAAAATGGACAGGTGGAAGTCACTAACAGAGCTTTAGAAGGAATTTTGACCAAGGTAGTGAGCAACAACAGGAAGGGTTGAGCAGATCGATTGATTGAGGCAACCTGGGCCTATAACACCACTTGGAAAACCACCATAGGGTTCACAACCTATGAATTGGTCTATGGGAAGAAGGCTTTGCTGTTAATAGAATTTGAATATAACACCTTAAGCATGGCAGCTCAGCTGGACCTAGATCTCAGCCGTGTAGAAAAGGACAGGTTACTTCAGCTAAATGGATTGGATAAATAGATATTGCAGGCCCTTATCCACTCAGAGGTAGTCCAACTTCAAAGGAAAATATGGCATGATAGACACCTCAAAGAGAAACAATTCCAGGAAGGAGATTGGGTGCTGCTGTATGATTCAAGATATAAAGCTTTCAAGGGCAAACTGAGGACAAGATGGTTGGGACCGTACACAATATAAAAACACAATGACAATGGTTCATTTCTAATCCAGACCATCGATGAAGAAGCCATCCCTATTCTCATTAATGAGCATAGGTTGAATATCTACAAGAATATCCTCTCCAACTAGGAATTCATTGAAAATCTGAGTAAAACAATGTTGGTAGTGGAGCTGGTCTCTGCCTCCACTCCACCCACACCCTAGACACAAAAAAATTTAAAAATTTAAAAATAAAAGATCCCTAGGTGAAAACCTCCTAGAGGCACCCAAGGTATTCAGTAAGAGTGAAAACCTCTTCGAGGTACCCCAACTGTCTCAAAAAAGAAAAAAAAAACATAAAGAAAAAAAGAAAAAATAGAGAAAAAAAACAGAAAAACTAAATTCTTTCAAATTCATTGCAGATTGCAGGAGGGTCACAGAAGGAAAAAGGACATATTCAGGCTAAATACACCCTTTATAGTTCATTTCTCCATCGCCATTTTCCTTTCCCAGGCCCTGGTCTCACTTGTTCGAGAAATTTTGCATCCTATAGGAAGCTCTGTGCATTCTACAGAAGGCTCTTGTAGAAACTACAGAGAGCTCAAAATCAAGTTCAAAAAAGAGTCAGAGGCCTAAAAATTTGTTCAGAAGACCTGTGGACCTCCCTACCACCATTCAACCTCCTAACTCTCCATTCCATCCCTACACCACTACATTTCCACTCGCTTCTTTCTTCCCTGCGCATAAAACATAGAAATTTTGTCTCTTTTGTTTTGTTTTTTTTTTTTTTAATGATGAATAAAATAGAAACATTCTTAACTTGTTTCTTACCTAATGCATTCCAGCCACTTTTCCTTTCCTTCAAAACCTTCCTCAACTATCTCTTCAGTCCCTACTCAAGCATCAGCCATAAATTTTAGAGGGAGAAGCAGCTACAAGAAATCTAGTAGGATTCCTGTAACAATTGATCCCTTTAAAAAACAAGCTCTAGAGGCAGGTTCAGTGCAACCAAGATGTATGCAATGTGCAAGGAGTGGTTCCAGATCAAAGCTCACCAGCATATGGTAGTCGAATCATCAGTTCAGAAGCCATGAGCGCCAATAGCAGCAGCAATCAAAGAATAAAGTGCCAAAGTCTGAGCATGCAGAGCACAATAGCAACTAACAGGTAAGTGGCTAAACTCGTTCCTCTGTTGCATGGATATTATTTAGAAACTACATGAACCATTGAGATGGTCATGATTAAATGAATTTAGTGGCCAACTAACTATCCACCCTCGTCTAGTTCAAACCAGCCTCGTCCAATTCAAACAACATTCAGAAGGTACAATCAGTACGTGTGGTCCGTCAACTCGGGAAGAAAAACTTAAAACAGGTAGTGGTGGTGGCATATAACGGGAATGATGAAAGTGATTGTGGGCAGGAAACCTGAAATATCATAATGGCACCAGAGTAGGGACCAACGGTTTTGATGGGGATAATGTACCCTTCCTACCACCTCACCTCAGCACTGCAAAACACGCCATAAGCTTAAGTACACTGCAGTAGAAGCCTCCACCACCTTTTGTTTTCATTTGCATCAATGAGTTCTCGACTGCAACAACTTATCTACCACCTTTAGAACCTTGAAACAGTCGCTCTCTGCCAGTTTTCAAAAGCCTTCTGCTTATCATGCTCTATAGGAGCATTATCGCACTCTACAGGAGCAGAAACACAGTCTACAGGAGCCTTTCAATAGGAAGGCCAGTGAGCAACTCTGTAGAAGGAAAGTTCGAAATTTTTGCCAAATTCGAGCTTGAAAAAGGTAGGATTAGAAAACCCACTCTGCATGTTATATATCTATAAAAGGCGGTGGGATTTGAAACGAAGTACTGAGTTGAAAAAGAAAAGGAAAGTGAGAACAAGAAGTTTTCTCGTGTTTTGAAATATATATACAGTCTCTCCGCTTTTACTCTCTGCACTAAAATTCTATCTCTTTCTCCTCCATTATATTCTACTGTGTAAATAAGGGATGCAACCATAGGAAATTAAGCCTGTGAAGCAGTGAATTTTCATTGGGTGGTCTGCTTATTGTGTGAAAGAAAAACATTGTCTTGCTCTCTGTGTTGTTTTTCTAAGAAGAACTATTGATTTCCTCCAATAGCCCGAGAAGTAAAGTAAGGTTGAGAACAGAGTTTGAAGGGTAGGAAAATTAACATTTATTTTTGTTCAAAGGAAGAAACACAAAAAAAATCACTCTAGTTCTAGAGAAAAACCTCAATTGTTCCTCTGTTTTCGAGTTTGAAAATTTGCTATCTTCCTCCTCACTTGAGAATTTTCAGCAGTCACTAAACATCATGCCAGGGGGTTTTATGAGAAAGGAGCCTCCGAACTCCACTAAATTGCATGAACACCCAGAAGTGGTAGCTCTCTTTACCAGGGAAAATTGGATGCCTTTCTTTGAGAAATTTCATGGGTATGATGAGGAAATTACGGAGGAATTTTTAATGTCTTTAAGACCCAATTCAAAGACCCATGTTACAGTCAGTTTCAAGGGTCTAACCATAGAGCTTACACCAGAATTCATCAACAGAATTATAGGTCTTCCACTTGGGCTCTCCTGGAGCAAAGAAGCAAAACCACTAGGACAGGTTGCTAAAAACACCTTTTTCCAGCCTGATGAACATCTTGTAGGGGATAAGAATTGGATCAGAAGGACAAGTATACCTTATCCATGGGGTGAGGTTAGCTACCAAAACATGAAATATATCTCCTATGAAGGAAGATACAATATAGTATATGGTTATCATTTCAGATTACTACATGGACTAAGATATCGAATGGACCTACTTGCATCTAGAAAACTTAGTCTGCCATATTTTCTCCTCCAATATTTGTTAGAGTGTGGCACCAAATTGAATGCAGGGGTTCTAAACCAATTGGACCACCATGGGCTCATTAAATTGCTAGTAGAGGATTCCCTCCACACATACACAATCCCTATAGCCTGGGAAATTTTTAGGAACATGACTAGAGAAGATGACATAAAAACTCTCACTGATGACCTTAGTCATCTGGCAGTGAAGAAGAGGAGTAGAAAGAGGAACTTGAGAATGAAATCCATGAGGAAGCATAGAATATTCAATTAAAAGAAGGAAAAGAAGAAAAACAAAGAGAAGAGGAGAAACATGACACAACCACAGTTGAACCTAAAGTAGAGAAGAAAACATCATCAAAATCAGAGAAAAGGAAGAGGGCAAGAACTGAAAAGAAGAAGCCCAAGACAACTCAAAAAAATACTACCACAGAAGAGGTAGAAACTCAGCAAGAAGAGGAGAAAACAACACCAAAGATAGCAAAAACAAAATCAGAAACAATAGACACACGAAAAACTGTAGAGGATGAAGAAGAAAAACAGTAAGAAGAAGTGTCTCCTGAGACACTAGCAAGAGAAGTAGCAATTGTTCTTGCTACACTTAGCACTCCAACTAAGCAAAAAGGGAAAAGGAAAGGACAGACATCTATGTATTTCAAAGTTCGGAGGAGCACCAGAATCAAGGTGGGCAAGCCCCAGCCACCTTCGAAAGAACCCATTATCATTGAGGATGCACCTACTGTAACAAAGGAGGAATCTCCCTCCAAAATCTCCATCACTTACGAGGGAGGGAGTCCTAAGACCTCCACCTAGAAGGAAAGAATCAAATTAATGGACTCTAAAGCAGTCCTACAGGAGGTACAAACCTCTCTATAGGAGACATTGGCTAAGCTCAAAGAAACTAAAAAACTGGAAAAGAAGGCAGAAGAACAGTCCCAAGAGGAAGGTAAGGCAAAAGAGATACCAGAGCCTGGACCTTAGCCTAACTTAGACTCCTACTACAACCTTCTGGAAGGTGGGAAGATCATCCCACAAAAATTTGCAGTGCCTCTTTTTCTTCGAGTTGGAAAAGGAAAGAGTCAAGACCCACACCTAGATGCAAATTGAAAAATCCAAAGGGGTCGAAGACATAGGGAACATGGAACACAAGTTGAGAGAGATGAGCAGAGAATTGAGCATGGTAAGGCATACAGAGAGCATCATAAGAGCTTAATTGTAGGAAGAAAATGAATTGTTGAAAAAGTAGCTACAAGAAAGGGAACCTCAAGGAGGAAATGAGTTGTCAATCTTGAAAGGACAACAACAGAGAGAGGGAACCTAGCCAAATAGTGAGGCGACAGACAGAAAACAACAAGAAAAAGAACCCCAGATCGCTAGTGAGACCGTGATGAAACAACAACAAGAAAAAGAATCCCATGCAGAAACTGAAGTGTTGATTTTGAAAAGGCAGCTATAGGAAAAGGAAGCCCAGTTAGCTTGCATGGCCAGCTACACAATGGAGGCATTACAGTGCAGGAAGCCAGCCAAATCCTATGCATTATACCTCAAAGATCAGTGGCTCCAATTTTAGATTAAAACAGTGGCCCATAGGGGAAGAATACCATTTCAAGATTATGGCCAATTTATGTATTTATGTGATCACAGTTTCGCTGAGGATAAAGCAAAGCTAGCAAAATTTTACCTACACAACATGGCACTTACTGACATGAATTTATGGGATCCAAATGTTGCATTGGGAGATTTGCAGTTAATGGCTATGGCTTCTTGGATGAGACGTGAAGAGAAGAACCAGCAGAACCCTTGGCTCTCATCTATGCCCACCAACACCTTGGAACTAATCCTAAAGTTCTCCCTAACTATGTTGACAAGCAAGCACAAGCTATTGCTCACTTTGAGGATACAGAGAGATTTTTTGGCAATGATTGTATTCATGCTTGCATGAGAAGGTGGAATACCTTACCACATAGCCTAAGGATCAAGGAGTATCACTCCCCAAACAAGATGAGGGAAGCCATGAGGAGAGTGCCCCTATATAAGCACTCAATGCAAAATTTGAAAGAAAAATGGATTAGTCTTAAATTCAGTCCTCCACTGCTGCTAGGACTATTGGAAGGAGTTAAGGAGGAGGAAGAACATAAACAATGGGAAGAAGTGGATAGGAAAGCAGGTTTCCATGATAGGGAGGAAGACATCACATCAGAGGCTTGGGATGTTAGGGAATCTGTTAGAGCCATTAAAGATGAAGAGTTAGATTAGTTGCTCAGAGGATGAGCAACCCATTTAGTGAGGGGGTGATGATGAGCCCCAGAAATGGGTAATTATATGGGCTCATTTTGCCTCTTATTACGACTTAATCCACCATTATCATTAGTTTGTTGCATGTTTTCAAATATATTTATGCTAATAGAGTGAATTGGGTTAGTCACTTTGCCATGTTGTCCAATGTATGTTTCATGCAGATTTTTTGGACAATTTTGGACAAAGACAAGGAATTTATGAGAAAATGGCAGCCAAACTCGAGGAAAACAAAGAAGAGGACTTGTAGGGGGGCTTTCTCCTTCATTAATGACCCCTTTCCTCGAATCCTCCATCAACAACTCAAAGCACAAAGGCCCACATTGATGATTCCAAGGGACAGTTGAACAATTCAAGTAGGACTATTATTTGTCTTCAGTGCTTAAAGGCCGAGTTCCTTGATTTTAGGACTGTTGGGAGTCCCCATTTGCATAAATAAGAAGGCTTAGGGCCTCAATAGGTTAGTCATTGATTAGTAGATTTTCGCACTTTTGTGCAGCGTTGTGTTCAACTCATTTTCGAGTTCTTTTTTATAACAATTTATGTAATGTAACTACTATTTTTGATAATGAAGATGAAACATCTATTGAGCTAGCATTGATCACTTTTAGTGGGATAAATCTCTTGGCTTAGGGCCCAACCCAAGCTGCCCAGCACCTCCTTTTGTGTACTTATATGCTTTTGCTTCCATTCATGAGTTAATTTATGTTGCATAGATTTATTTTACTTTGTTAGATTACGTTGCTTTTGATGGTTAGTATAGTTTTTTTTTTTTTTTTCAAGTTGCTTAAGTAAGTTGTTGTAGTGACATGAAAAGATTCAAAAAGGCCAACATCAGGTCTTGATCTCCTTTCTCCCTTCCTAGGACTATGATTTGAGGTCAAGGCACTATTGCTGCCACCAAAAACACAGTTTTTGCTCTTCCATGCAACTGCTGGTGTGATAACTTGATTTGGAAAAGTTGATATTGGTTTAGATTCACTTGCTTGGATCCTTTCTTATTCTTTTTCCATAGTTCTCTCGCATGCTTTTCTATTCATAAGGTATTGTTCAACATTTCCTTGTTTGTAGGTTAGAAATTAGGTCAAGTTAGACAAAATTCTGTTTTTAGTTTTTTCTGGTCAGTTTTGATAAAGTAAATGTGAATATCTCTTGCAGGACATCTCAATTCACCATCCCTCCATAGAACAACCAGCACCAGCTCACTTCTCATAGATTTCCCAGCTCATTCACAACATTTCACCAATCTGCCCTAGTTTTTGCGTTTTTTTCCATAAAGCTGTTTTTTTTCCATTCGAACAAATTCGACCATCACATTCATCCCTAATCTTCCTTTACAAGTTCTAGACACCTCAACACCTTCATCCAACCTTCATTTCCCTTTCCCATCATTTTTCCACCTTCAAAACTCAAAAAACAACATTCAACCTCCTCTTGTAGATCCCCTACAACCTCCTGTAGAACTTCCTGTGAGTGATTTTTCGAAGTCCAATCACTATGGAAGTCATCAAAAGGGTGCTAGAGGCTTCTTAGGACCTCTCCACACCATCATCTACATCTACAACAACCAACTCCATCTTTCCTTGCCACCAAACCTCTGCACAGTCACAACCAGATAAATCACAAGCATAATAATTTCACATAAAAACACTCAAAAGTACAAAAAGATGATTTCTTCTCATTTCTTTTCATAAGTAGCTTGAATAAATGAAATTTACCTTTTAATTAGTCAATGGCCCCCATTTCAGTGGTTTCCATCTCTCTTCTTGCAAAAGTAGGGTTAGTGGGTAAACTAGGGTTTGCTTTCATTTCAGTTTTCATTCTCTTCCTACAAGTAGAATAGCCCCTGTAGAGTTAGTTTCCTTTCATCACAGTTAAATATTCTTCTGAGAACTCATAGAAGTTGGCTTAAGCTCCTAGCGAACTTGCGCCAGTTGATCAAGTGACAGCTTGTAGTAAGAGCTAGTACTTGTGCATACAGCACCGTCACTTCCAAGTTTGTTACCAACTACTGGGTTGATAAAAGTAAAGAAGGAAGCCCTAGGAGTTGCAGCATTATTGCTACAATACTAGAGCCCACCACCTTTCTATTGAAAGACATGGATTTCTATTCTCTTATGCTGCAAATTTGTGCACCTTCAGATTAGCGAAATCTTGAATCTCTTTTCTGGTCATATGCCACATCACATATCCCTTAGATAGATCCGGTCCCAGCAGTAGAACCATTTGTTGGCTTGAGGGGGTTAGACCCAAGTTCATAGATAGATATACTAACCAACAAAACTCTTTATCACCATCCCTTTCGGCAACAATTTATTCACGCAGACCACAGCCTCACCGAAGGCGATATTGGGGGATGTTGGAACTAGATTTCCTCATCCAAAAGTATTATGGAGTGTGGATATTGACTTAGTTTGACTCACCTGTGGATGTATTATTGTGCTATACGATCTTAATATTATACCAAAAATTATCTATTCATACAAAAATACTACTTCACAAATCTAAACCTCTATCTATTGTGCATAAATCAATGGACCTTAATTATAATTAAGTGTAACAATATTCATATATTAATTCTGATATTATATTTTATTACGTAGCACAAAAGTAAATAGTAATTGCATAAAGTGAAGTAGAAGATGTAAGTACATAGGTATGCCTTCAAAATATTTTTTATTATATTCAGATCTTCACAATTATAATCCTTCTTACCCTACGCACACAGTTGCAGGGGCCTCTGCACACAACTGCAGACTTACCAAGGTCTCCACACACACAACTACAAGAACCTTCCCATTTTATCTAACATAGAAAGATATGAAAATTACAGACTCAAAAACATCAAAACGTCTCCATCCATGCATGCCTTTGACTTTCTAAGACAACCCTTTATATATATTTTTCTCTTAAAATATCATGGTCTGCAAACCATGAGTGGAGCTCAAAACATACAAATTGATTCCATCCTTTTACTAAATAAGGGGCTTTCACCCACCCTAAAGCCCCTATGACTCCTAAAACATTGTGTAAAATGCACTTCACTCCTTAAAATGCAGGCTCTTTACAAAACTTTGACCTACGGGAGCCTACCCAACAAAGTTGTAGAACGATTTCCATCAAAAGTGTTCCACATATCTGTAGCAATTCCATTTGAATATCAAATTCAATAAGGGAAGCCCCAATAATGTTGCAAATTTCCTCAGTCAACCACCAGTTGCAGCACTGACCATTTTTCTCAACTCTTGTGGCCACGATACCTCTAGATGGATGAAACTATATAAAATGACCCAGAGTTCACCACCACATACCATATGTAATGGTGTGTTTATTTCTATGGAGTACTAAAGACATCTTCATTGGAGTTGGTTGTTCCCTAGAAGGAAAATACAAGTAATTGGTTTTTGTCAATGGAAAAACATGGGTAAACAAAGCACTAAAATTAATGGAAACAATGCATACATAAACATAAACTAAAAAATATTAAATAAACACATGGACAATGCTTAATGAAGCAAACACATCAACAAAGTAATGGCAAAGGGATCCCTTTATTGACTACTGAATGTAGAAGAGATACAATAGATGAATGAAAAGACACTTGGAGAGAATTGTTTGAGAAATGGTGCTAAAAAATTATCAAGTAAGGTCGTTTCCTATATCTCCTTGCAAGCTTACTCTCTCTCTCAAAGAATTATGAAGACTCTCTTAATGATGAAATCCTCATCTCAATGATATGCTTGATTGCTAGGGAGCATTTTTGGAAGCATAACAATGCTTTGCTTCTTCTTATTTTTTAGCTCTCCTTGAACTTGTATTTATAGAATTTCTTTGGAAATCCTCCTCCCCTTGGCTCATTAATGTGGTGGTTCACCTCATAAATGTGATGAGAGATACCAATTCCTTGTCAGCCCATCATATCAAGATTTGGATTGTTTCTCAAGTAAGTTCATGGCCCAAAGTGTTGACTAGACTTTTTCATTACTCCGCGACTATCAAAGAAATAGCCACGCGACCATTAATTTTTGGTAATGGTGCATCCACACAGTCCAATTTTTTAACTTGAACCTTAGGAAAGATTTTGATTTTTGTTCTTCATGGTGTTTCTAGCTAAAAATTCCACCTATATGTGTGTTGATCACTGACTTTGAGTGTCTTCTAATGCGTACAAATGAGTTTATGATTTTCATATGATAATAGTTCCCCCTTAATTTATGAGGTTAGGAGAAAATGTATATCCGAAATGAATCATATTTTTCTGATCTAACTAAGAGTCTTATGAACTTCTTGAGAGATAAAGTAATTTACTGTGGAGATGAGTAGGGAAAATCCTTGAGTGATAATTAAAGACAACCATGATCTGAAGAAATACTGATATAAAAATTCTTTACATGAGGCATGCATATCCCATGATATCTATAATGGCTAATGACTAACTATTACAATCACATAGGAAATGGTCATGTTAAGTCAGCATTGATGTGGTTGACACGTTGACAGTTGATGATGATAACTTCATATGCCCTTAGGGGTGCCTTTGACAAATAGACTGAAATAGTTGCCCCCGTGCATCAAAATTGAAGCACTATTGAATGAGGTGCTAGATGCATGGGTCTTCAACTTTTGGTACCTACCATGCATCAAAATGTAAGAACTATTGAATGAGGTGCTAAAGGATGCATGGGTCTTTGACTAAATGAAATAACTACAACATTCATAATGTACGGTACAACACTAACATGGAAAACGTTTTTGGTGTTGAATGTATGGAAGACCAATGAAATCAATGGGCGATATTGATTCCCACTTTGCCACCCAAGTTTTTCCTATAAGAGGGAGGGAAACCAAGGTACTACTTCAATCATGGAAGATGGGTGTTGAAGTCAATAGGAAAGGAGTGTCAACCACCTAAAATTTTGATTCGAAGAATCGAGGTGAAGGAATAAAGATGACTATAACAAGGTGGGTCATAGAGGCATGATAATGAGAGTTGAAAATATGGGTGTTATGGAAAACTTCCTGAGGTTGAAGCTAAAATGTGAGTGGCGGAAGTCAAAATAATTCTTCTGGAGGGGATGAACCTAGGGTTAAGAGGACATCTATGGTAGATATGAGCATGTGTTGACTATCATGGTAAATGATCGATGAATGTGGAACATGGTGTGGTGATATAAGAAAGCTCAAACCAAGGGTGATTAGAACTTTCATTGGGTACATGACACAAAAATATGGATGGGAACCCTTTTCCTAAAAAAAAATTGTACCCTTTCCAAAAAAACATAAAAGTGGTTTAGGATGTAAAAACATGGATATGGGTGCCCCAAGAAAATGCGACATGTGTAATGATGTAGGTAGGGTTTTTTTGTTGAGGGTGGGGGACCCATTTGTTATTCTCGGTACGAGGGTTATGAGGCAGATGAAGTGACGTAGATGGGCTATGTCATGTGGAGAGATGATAGGAAAAATGTAGAACGTGGGTGTGCATTTAACTTAATCTGAAATAAATAAATAAATGTGGTGGCTCCAGAGTAGGGTTGGTAAGTAAGGACTAAATAAGAGGAGAATGAGATTGATCTTCAATACATGAAAATGATATGGTTCGCATGCCTAAGTGAATGGTCATGGCTATCGATAGTGTAAGGTTATCTAAAAATGAGGTGATCCATGTATGGGAGGTATTATTGACTGGCATGGATGTTTACCAGGTGCAAGTGGAAGGTGGTGGTAAACATGGTTGAGATTATGGAACCTATGGTGAATTTTAAAGAACTGACGTCAAGCTATGCAAATATTTTCAAGAATCCTATCACGATGAGTGGAGAATGATAACTTACCTTCTGATGATCACCAGGGAACTAATTTTGCTGAGAAATTGTTGGTAGACCTATAATTTCAACAACCAATACCCCAAGTGAAAAAATCTTGATGAAAAAACATGTAAGTTAAAACGTGTTGAACAATATGAATTAAAAATCTTGGAAAGGTGAACCTGAGAGGTTCTTTGAAATGTTAAACAGACCCAAAAATGAGTATATTGTTTAAATGAAATGGAGGGTACCATGATGAAGATGATGTCCACTTGATCCCGTTGTCGTTGATGATTCTGTGAAAGGAGGTCATGAGATCCTGAATGGGCCTCTGGAAGGTGACAAAGAGGGAGATATATAAGGCAAAATGGGCCATATGCCACCTTTTTGGTACTTGTTGACGTGGACTGCAGAGCTGGTTCCACGAGCTATTTTCTTCTATAGCGGTCAGATTGTGCACTTGGGTAGCATGCGATGATAGCCAGGTAAGAGGTCATTCCCTAAGCTTTGTGAATTTGGTAGTCTAGGGTAGATAGGCCATACAAGGTTTCATGTATGGACCCTTTTAGGGAAAAATCCAAAACTGGCATGGGTGACTATAAAATAGTTGCACAGGGGTGTGCGGGTAAAGGCACAATAGTTGCATGACAGTGGGTGAAATTGTCGCAAGGTCTTCTTGCCAAGGACCTTGCAACTCTTTCCGTGACAAGTGCATGGGTGTGTGACTAGCTGAGAAACAATCATGCATTCCATGCATCTTTGCGAGAAATAGATGCAAAACTGAGGGGTTGACGTCCTCACAAGTAAGAGGTTGATAGGTGTATGGGTGTGCAACTGTATACAGAAAATCAACGCGGCATCACACAACTCTTTGAGGATTAGATACGTGACCTTGCACCTATTCTTGAAATAGGGGCACAATGTTGATAGAAAGAAAAATTTAAGCCTTTGAAGCTAATGTTTTGGTTTTATTCATGCTTTGGTCAAGATGGGTATGACGTGGTGGGAGCGATATTGGGATCGTATTCACATAGCAGTGGCAGGTTATTCTCCAGCTCGACATTTTTTAACTCGATGGGGGTTATTGAAGCTTGTTTAGAATCCTCTACTCAAATCACAAGAGGACTTCCTGCATTTTGTGATAGGGAGATGGAATCTAGATCGAGAGGCCTTCAACGTTCAAGGCTAAGATGTGACATTCACCACTGAGGTGGATGTCTACTTTGTGACTATACTGGTGCCTTGAGGTGAGGTACTACAAATACTGCTGCCACTTGATTGGATGGACTTGACTAGATGGGTTGAGTACCAATGCGGACCCAACCCTATTCAGGAGGGGTGTATCTATGTTGGTGCAATTTTGATAAAGCTGAGCAATCATCCTTAGCTATGATCATACTATTGGTAGGGAAAACATCCCCACATCGCATTTTTGGGCCCCAACTTGTCATCCTCTAAAGGCTTTAGTGATGTTCATTTTATGACTAGGCAGGCTACCTCCATAGGAGGATGACTTCACATATTACACAATTTTACTGGGGAGAGGTGCGAAGTTATTTCGATGATATTAGGACAAGAAATCTCCACCCAACCATAGACAATATTAGCCACACTTACTTCCAGTTGCCATCCCTGAGCCAAATTCCAGAGCCTGAGGGGAATGATTTCTTAAGGTATTAACGTGCCAGCTACCAACTAAAATATGGACTCCAGAGGACCTCCTTCCTCAATCCCAACAGTTAACTTCTACCTCTTTTTCAACATAGGGGGTCTAGAGGTACTATACCTCACCCCAATTGCATAGACATTGATTCAACCCATCCCAGGGAGTACAAAATCCACTGTAACAATTATGCAGTAACCATGAGTCTTTGATCAGGTCTTCCTTTGATGCTGCTACAAGATGGGCTCTTCTCAAGATTTTACAGGCTCCATTCTATCTCAACCCACAGCCTCCAAAGGACCCAAGCTATTACAGGGCTCTAGAGATTCCATCCCAACCCACATCCTCTAGGGACCAAATTTTTTACAAGGGCCCAAAGACCTCTGTCTCAACTCATAACCTCAAGGGACCTAAGTTGTTATAGGGCTCCATGGATCCTATCTCAACCCATAGACTCCAGGGACCCCAAGATGTTACAGGGTTCCAGAGCCTAGCAACTCAACCCACAACCTCCAGGGAACTAGAGAACCAATACCCTTCTTTTCTCTTCTCTTCTCCTCTTCTCTTTAGTGCTACCAAATGATTACTCTCACTATTACGGAAAAATAATTATGTTTGTTCTTCAATAATGTACTTGAGTCATTATGTAATGTAGTTTTCAAAATAATATAGAAAAGAAATTTATTACTATGATTGTGACCTATTAAAGCATGGGTTTCATGCTTGGGTCACCATGGTTTAGGTCAAAGTCCTCATTAAGGACTTCTAGATTTATTTTGGGTCTACAGAATTATTGTACATTTAAAGAGACCCTTCTTGGGCTTTTGAATCATGTAAAAAGGTTTAGTATTGAATCAAATATGAATTATGGAACCTCCACACCATGTTGGCCTAAGAGAAGATCAAGTTAGCCTAAGGACCCATTCTACCCCACAAGAATCCTATAAAAGTAAGGACTATGAATTCATTTAGAGAAATTAATTCTCATTCTCTCTCTTCTAGGCAGAAGTGTGAAAATATATTTTCCAAGTAAAAGTGTGAATTAGGAGGGTAGGAAAGTCTACTATTGGGAAGCTGAAGTGAATTCGAGTTTGGGGGAGTATAAGGAGTCAAGGAAAATCAAAATTTGGTCTCTCTCTGTTTCATGCTCTAGATTGTGAGAATGAAGTCTCCCAATTTGGACTGCTAATAGAAGCTATGAGCTATTGCAAGTTGTTGCATAATCGAAGTTGTAGGAAGAGATCAATCTTCTGGAGGCTGACATGGTGTGGAGGGTATGCTTGGTCAATGTATAGAGTGAAGAGTCTCAAGGAATACTATTGAAAGGAAAAATTACTTTGACTGGGTTTTCCCCTCGAGGGAGCTTTTTCCCTAGCATGTGCCTACATCTTGTGTCCATTCTTTTATGTGCTACTACTTTTGGTCATTGCTTGATGAACCAAAGAAAGAAGATATGCAGAATCATAATAATAAGTAAGATCACAATTAACTATCAAGATCAATAAAATATTTACTACCTTTTTGATTTTCCAACATGGTATTAGAGCTTAGGTGAAGAAAGAATAAAAAGGAAAATCTATTAAGAGTCACTATCTTAGGGAATGAATCTATCATACTCAAGAAAGATGTCTAACTCTATCAATGGTGAGAACAAGCTTGAAGGACCATATAACTTCAGACCCTTGGAGAAGAGGATTGACCTAATCCTCAAGAAGAACAACATATTAGATCTGGTAAAAGGAAATGTAAAGAAGCCTACCCAAGAATCCAATGATGCCAACAAAGAGAAATTCAAGGATCTGGAATTGGTGGCTATGAATTTAATGGTAGAAGGGATAAAAGACCATCGTGTCCCCTTCATAGCTAACACCAGTCATGCTCAGGATATGTATGAAGCCTTGTCGAATCTATTCACTATGAAGAACATTACTCAAGTGGCAAGTTTGAAGAATGAACTGAGGAATACAATGATGACAAAGGAAGATATTGTGGAAACCTTCTTTGTGAAATGGCTAGACTCAGGGATGATCTTTTGGTCATCTATGAAATTATTTCGGACGAAGAATTGGTGATCACTTCTATATTAGGATTGCCACACTCTTGGAGTGCATTCGCTTCATGTCTCAATAGTTGCAAAGTAGCTCCCACCTTTGAAGAATTGTAGGCCTCATGTAGTTAAGAAAAATTAAGGATCTCTATGGTTGTCAATCCCAAATAAGTATCAAATTCTTTTGTTTCTCATCATAAAGGAAAGATATTGAATGGAACAAGGAAGAAATTTGACATGTCTAAGATAGAGTGCTACCAATGTCATAAAAAGGGTCACTATAAAAGTGATTGTCTCGAGAATCCGAGAAACAAGAAGAGAAGAAGAGATCAAGCCAACTTTGCTGAAGAAGAAGAATCAAAGAAAGACAAGCATGGAGAACCTGACATTAGGAACTTACACTATTAAGTATTTTTCTTGTAGGTTTATATATCTTGTTTTATATCTTTTAGAATTTGCAGGTATCCCTCTAGTTTTAAAGGAAGATTTCAACAACTACCTAAGATAAGTATCCTATATATTTTCAGTTTTAGGTTCATGTACTAATTTAGTTTTCATTATGTTAAATATTAATCACCTATCTCCCTATATTGTCTTGATTAGGGAAAACATCTGCAAGAAGGAGGATCCCTCAAGACAAGGTTAGTCAAGAAACAAAGGTATGCTTTGAATCCATTGATTGATAGGATTATTCATTTTATGATCTATTACTAAGCTTGCTATGACTACTACTATTGAATCCTAGTGATTATTGTTTGGGCGATTCATCTCTTGATAAATATACCCACCCCACTCTTATCTAATTTGGTAAAACCGTAGATAGATTCTGGAAAACCCTAATCTAAGGGTATGCTATTGTGAATATATAAAACCCTAAACTAATTATGGATATTGTGAAATGCTAGGTGGAGTCTTTATTGATGATTTCATGTTTGGGATTTTGGTATGATTAGGAAATCCTAACTTGTTAGGATGGAATGATAAGATATAAAAGTCTAAAACCTTTGAAGTTATGGTAATATAGGGTTTTCTATTTTTCTACATTGAAACCCTAGTTCATTGGGGTTTGGTGGAATATATGTTCTACTTTGGAACTCTAATTCATTATGGTTTGGTGGAATGTGTGAGAAACACCCTTATATTGTCTTAGAATTGATTTAATTGGAATGTGCGTATTGTTTGGTCAACCCCTACTATAATCAAATGATTGTGTGCCTAAATATTTTTTGATATTGTTAAGAAGTTGGGTTTGACTAACACATGATATGAAATGTCTTTGCATGATAATGAAATATACTATATATATATATAGTATATATATATATATATATATATAATATCCTTTTTGGTTGAATCCCTATATTGGTATAGGTTATATGTATTTATGTCATTGGACATATGATATGCTTATGCATGGTTATGAATTCCTAGGTATGTGTGATGACCTAGTCATTGATGGTAATGAGTCTTAGGATCTAATGAAATCCTTGACTGAGATTCTAGGATGTTGATGTTTGGAAATCTAGGTTGTTATAGCTAAACACTAGTGAAGTTAAAAGTAATTTAGTATGTGTGAAATATAAAAATATGAGATTTATGCATGAAATGATTGTTGAGATTGGAAATCTAGGGTTTTTTAATTAAACCTTAGTCAAAATAAAATATCCAGAATATCAAGATTTTAGATTTGTATAAGATTGTTGAATTTGTGAAAAATGGTAAGATAGGGTTTTCAAGTAACCTTAGTAGTAGGTGGTCATGTTAATCATGAATTGATGGTTGATTGAAAATCTATGGGCTTGGAACTAACACTAGTGGAAGCTGGTCCTAAGTTGTGATTGACTTTGATTGATTTGGCTGATTTGGCTGTATAAAATCTAGGATTTATATGAATCCCTAGTAAGAAATATAACATATGTATTTTGATAGGTTGTTATATGCTTTGAATATCTATATTTGTTTTGTATTCTTTCTAGGGTTTGCTATACACTTTTTTAAGGTATGTTATATCTTTGGAAGACACATTGAAACCCTAGATGGAATGAATGATCTTATGGAGGAGTGTAGAGTGTATAAAGTCCCTAGCAAGATGTTGAAGAGCATATGTCTCTTGTTTATAATTAAGTCTTGGTATCTGATATGAATAAATTATAAATGCTTCCTAATTATGATATGGCTAACATCATGCTTATATAGTTTTGGTTGTACTTTCTTTTTAAGTTGTGCAGGTACACAAACTTCAATTTGGTGAATATGCTTGATGTGACAAGCAAGTTGTGCAAGCACACAATCTTCAACTTGGTGAAGATGCTCGATGTAACAAGAAAGTTGTGCTATTACACATTCTTCAACTTGGTGAAGATGTGATGAACATGAAGGGGATGATGATAACTCTGATGAAATGGTTGGAAGCCACGAAATATCATCTGATGTCAAAAAGAAGAAGCTAATCTCCCAGAGGAAGCACGAATAGAAGAGATCTCCCTAATATTAAGAGGGATTCTCGATAAAGGGATGATTCCTGGTTGAGAGGGAGTGACAGATATGGTTCTCTGCTTCATGTGCCATGCACTAGACTAGGATTAACAGTCGTAAGTCTGAGTAGAGGCCATGAGCAAGAAAAGGAAACTGGAGAATGCATTGTTGAAAGAAGGAAAGAAGGATTCTATTGAAGAATATGTTGTTGCATCTGAAGTAGGAAGGAAAACATATGATCAAGGAATCTTTTGTCAAATATTCGGTTGATAGTCCTACTATGAAAATATGAGAAGCAACATATGTTTCCTATAAGACCTCGGAGGTTCATATTTGATTATGTACATGTGAAAGTATATTATTGATTAGGGTTGTGTTTGTATAGGTGAATCTCTCGCAAGATAACATGTTGGTTACAAATCACGTTGATTGGAAGATATTAGACACTCTTGATTTACTAGATCAAGGGGTGTTGAGGCTTTGCGAGTGAAGCATTTCTTGGGGATACATCTAGCTGACAGTTTTTGTTGATTTCTGAGTCCCTAAAGTTGGAAAGGTGGCATTCGTCACTGAGCTCTAACATGCACCTAGATTTTGGGTTGCTTGTTAGCAAGTAATTCTAATGGTACCTAGAGGGGCTGAAAGCTTGAGTCCATCTTAGTCCCACCTGGATAGATTTCCCTAGTTAGGAATCTAGTCCATGGCATTGTGGTGCCTAAAGTTCTTCACAGTTCATATAGTTTGAGATCTTCCATTGTATATGTACATTATGAATACCTCCCTATTTGAGAGGGAGTGTTGGAAAAAGTAACTATGTTCGGTCTTCAATAATGTACTTGAGTCATTATGTAATGTACTTGTCAAAAGAATAAAGAAAATAATAATAATAATAATAATTATTATTATTATTATTATTATTATTGTGACTTATTAAAGCATGGGTTTCATGCTTAGGTCACCATGGTTTAGGTCAAAGTCCCCATTGAGGGCTTATAGCATTTATTGTGGTTCTATATATTTTACATTTAAACAAACCCTTCTTGGGCTTTTGAATCATGTAAAAAGGTTTAGTATTGACTCAAATATGAATTATGGAACCTCCACACCATGTCGACCTAAGAGAAGATCAAGTCAGCTTAAGGACCCATTCTACCCCACAAGAAGCCTATAAAAGGGAGGACTACGAATTCATTTGAACAAATCACTTCTCATTCTTCCCTTTGTTATCGGGAAATCTAGTGTCCACTCGGAGCTGCTAGTCCCACTAAGACTGGTAGCTATCTTAGAAACAAACAAACAAAAACTACTATAGCTTTCCTTTATGAGAAGTAGATAAGAGGGGAACAAAGGGCACTAACCTCAGTCTTGCGCTTGGTTCCTTGCTTAGTTCCTCTCCCTTCTGACAGATCTTTGCCGCTCCTCTTTCGTCTACCCAGCTTCAAAGAGAACCTGTGGAATCAAAGTAGCATAATACTATCGAAGAACAGAGATCTACAATCATAAGCAATATAGGACCAGATATGTATTGGCCACACAAATGCATATATCATCAAACATATAAGAATGTGGAGGAACTTGAATATCTTTATTAATATCAAGAATACCAAAGAGGATTACAACCAATTGTTCTGACCCAGCATCATCCTTTCAGCATGAAAGCCCTTCTTCACCTCATGAAAAGCTTAGATCACCCAACACTATGATGTTGCACCAGGAAACCAACAGCACTTCCTTACAAAATACAAGATTCCAGCCTCTGGATCTCTGTGATGAGGGATCCATATATAGATGATTGCAGGGGGGTGAGTCATCTTCTGGGATTTTGATTAGTGTCCTCTCTCTTATAGTTCTTGATTCCAGTTGGAGATTGATGATCTCTTACTCATCCCTAGGTGAATTCAGAGAGGCAAGTGTCATAGGAGAAGTTTCTGGAAGATTCAATGATGATCCACCTTGCAAACTGTCTCTGCCATTTTTCTACTCTCACCCATTGCACCCTACAGAAGGGCTTTCCAGTATGCATCGCACCCTTTACACTGAGCAGGTGAGATGCATCGCACCCTCTGCACTAGGCAGTCTATATGGTCTAGTTTTGACTAGTTCTAAGCAGTTTTCTGTGGAGAACTTCTGGGAGATGATGTAATCAGCTGACCTTGTTCTTTTAGGGCATGAAGCAACACTTTTAGGGACTTAGTAACCCTTGGTTTATGGACATGTATGATTGGGGTTGAAGTGCCCAAAAATTTCTATAACAGTTGCCACCTAAAGCATGAGGTCATTAATCTTTTGATGTCGGGTGAAATGCTTTATCATGAGGATCCGAAGTTTTTTTGAGCTAGAAGGCGACCTGTAATAAGATACAATACAATACACTATCTTCATAATATTTTTCATGATCTAGCTAAGGCAGGCATTCCCATGCTCAGCTTTATAAATTCATTTTCATGTACATAGGACAGACAACAGTCTGTGTAGCAGACTGATGATTCTGATGGAGTCATCATTCTTTGATTCGAATGATCATCTCTTTGGCAATGATGTACATTTGATGTCTTTATATTCCTGAATATATTACAGCCTGGATGGATGAAACTAGATCCAACGTCTTCAAACTCGTTCAATCTTCACTCGGAGTACAAGTCAATCCATGTGAAGGATGTTTTGGAGTCAAACATGGAAAGACATCGCCTGATTACCAGCCAATGATGTAAGTTGTTAATAGGCGCGAGAGGAATCATCGATAATGATGATGACCCTCAAGGTATTGTAGTACAATTCGCGTGGTGTGAAAAAAGGACTTGGCATCGAACACCATGCAAAATCTTTCGGTCGAAGGCCATTGATGTAAACCTATCGCCCGAAGTGAGAAACTTGCCATTGAGACCTGCAAGCTTCAAAGTACTGAAAGGGTTGTTCCTAGGTTGACTTCTTGGATAGTGAGCCTATGTCGAAAAGAAGCGACCTGTCGTAGGAGGGCCTTAATGAATCCCACATATACAACACGGAACGAAGCAAATGATTTTGGAGGTGAAAACAATCTTATGATAAAAGGTTCAGGGTGGCGGTCATGAAAGAATGGAGCGTGAATGTATTGCAGTGGATGAGACACACGTGAACTCTCTGAGCGACTTCTCTTGAGCATACCGGAAACACTGAAAATGGATTGGTACCATTAACCCCAAAGATGGATCGTGTGACAGACCAATGGTGATACGACCGATGAACGGAATAACCCAACCCAACTCGAACGTGGAGTGAAGTTGTCATGTTCAAGAGCGACTTGCTACCAATAAAGTTTCTTCAAGTTTTCTTCCCAATTTTTCCCCAGTCATCGCTGACCAGTACCTCTTTATTTTTATCATGCTTGAGGAGGATAACATATGCTTTTTCTATAATCTTCCCTTCGGGAAAACTCGTTGCTATGTTTTAACGAGTCTAGTGATAGTGAAACTCGTTCTCGTCCATTTGGACAAGTTTGTTGCTATTGATTTTAAAGAGTTTAACGACAATGATAACTCGGTCCTTTTTCAATTTTAGAGAGTTTGAAAAGGGACGGAAAGGAAATTCCAATGATTCGTTTTCTTCATATAATCCCTTAAGTCCGAAAAAGTGTAAAATAATACAAAAGGGATGAATTTTCGGTAGTTTTAATGAGCCGAACAAGACAAGCGCTCGATCCTTTTGTGTAATAATTCCTTAGGTCCAAAAAGATTAAAATCTAGAGGAGGGATAGCACTTCTGATGACTTTAACGAGTTGGAGAGGCCAATAGCTCGGAAATCTTTTCATATTTTATGAGTCAAGTAAAAAGAACTTAAAGGAGACTCATTTTTTGAGGAACGAGTGGTAATTTATGGTAGCAGCTGATTCTAGGTAAGGTTTGGAATTTTCCAATCATGGTCAGTGTTGTTAGAGCCAATCTGGTCAGTCCTCTGTCAGAGATCAAAACTCTTTATGCATTTCATTTTTAGGTGTCCCGCTCCATTCACCCAGCTGCATTCCGCTAGGGGCATGCCATAATCTAACGGAGAAAGTCATGCTAGTCATTCCCCCTCATGTCTGGCCCGTGCTGGCTCAGGTCTTTTGTCAATAATCATCAAAGTCCATGACAGTCAAGGTCTGGTCCTTTAAAGGAAAAAAGCCATTTTCGATGTTTAGGTCTAGGGATTCATCAATTTGGTCTTTAAACATGTCCAGTAAATCCATGCAGGCTAGAGTGAGGCCCTTACACAGTTATGATTCAGAGAGCTTCATCGTCATGTGGATACACTTCAACTCTTCTTCAAAACTCTGTTTTGAAGAAAAGTCAAACAGTGTCATTTATGAAAAAAAAATCAAAAAAGTCATCAGTTGATTTCTTCAGATGCAGTCATGGTTTCCGTGGCCAAATGTTTTGTCGTGCAATCCCTGCAAAGAGTGCTGAAATTTTCATCATTTGAGCTAAAATTCCAAAGGGAAAGTGAAAATCAGTGTGTTTTAAAGTCAATGAAAAAGTGCCAAACACAACATTAGAAAAATGGGTTTTCAAGGAAGAAAAAATTAAACCCATCTCTTCCAAGGCTATATATACAAGTTTTCATCAAAACCAAAGGCATTGTGCTAATCCAAGCCTTGGAGAAACGTTGCAAAGGTGTGGGTGTGCAATTGCGAGTGTTTGAGGGAGTTGGAGGCGGTTTCAAGCAATGCAACACATATATCCAAGAGTGCGACGCACACAGAGCCTGTCCGCAGTTCAATTTTTCTAAGGGTGTGACGCATACGCAAGGCGTGGAGCACTGGGCTTTGCGCATGGTGCACATAGACAAAGGGCCGAAACAAGTGCCCAATCACTTCCAAATTTTGGTGAACCCTATCAAATTGAGAGGTATGCCTTATAACATTACTTATTCATCAAATTTTATCAATGATATGATGGTTTATAGAGATGTTTGAATGCCACCAAAATGCATAAAATCAACCATAAGAAATCACCAAGAACCATGATGGCTAGGGTTGTTAAAATGTGTGGTTAGTGCCAAGGTTTCATTCCACCCACCATTTTCCCCTCACATATCATTTTTCCCATCCTCCCTCTCTCATTTTTCCTAACATCCCTGCCATAAACTACTACCAAACGCTCTCCCCTATTCCTCTACTATTTGGTCAACATGACACCCCAAACCCTACCTTGTTAAAACCCCAAACCCTACCCTATCAAAAGACCCAAAATCCTCCCATATCCCTAAACAAATTTCTCCCTACAACCCCTATTCCCATTACATCACTCCCTTCCTAATACTCCCTGTTTCATTGTTCCCCTTGGTGACAGATATCACAAAGGCACCCAGCCTCACACCATCATCAAAGGGCAGCCTAATCACAGTCCACATTGCAGTCATGACATCACATCATTCGTCAGAGTATGAGATGGAGACACAAAGTGACTCATTCTCAGAAGCGTAGGCTCCCGGGAGACACCACAAGAGTGGAAAACATGTCAGGGATGAACCCACTACCCTCACTGAGTTATAAGCATGCCCTCTTCCCATGTCATGTTTCCAGCACCTAGCATGTTTCAAATTTTGTCAAAGGGTGGCAAATGTTAGAGTTCATCATGAGTTGGCCTGTTTATTTGTGTTTCATCTACATGGAGGTTAGTCTATCTTGGCCGGGGTCACTTTCACATTGACACTTGAAGCTATATCAATGGCAACAGGTATACCAAATGTTGGAGAACAGTGGCATAAGAAGAAGAAGGTGGATAGGCAACACTATGAGCCTTACATCAAGGCCATATTCTTGAGCCAGCTCACAAGAGTCTTTCCCTTCAGATACTTGAAAGATGAGTATGCTCCTCTCATGAGAATGATCATGAAATACTTCAGCTGTGAGGGGAGGTTCTCTCGACTGTATTCCTATCACATCCAGTTGCTAATGCACTTCACCAGGGTGAGGATGATGAACCTCCCATTTTTCATATGCAGGAACATAGAGAGGATGAACACCTTGATGCTGCATAAGACCCCCCAGTAGCAGCTTAACAGTGTGTTTCACTTTGCTCTTATCCGGATTTTGGTAGATCATCAGTTGGGATTGCAGGGCATTGCTTGGGAGGACTTCATCTCCCGTGACTTCTTCAGCACATCATAGGTACTATCAGAGCCAGAACAGGAGATGGATGGTCCTTCTCATCAGCATGAGCACCATGAGACCATTACCATGCCAATTTTTGTTACATATCAAAGAGGCAGTAGGCACTTGTTTGCAGCAGCAAAGCAAGTGTTATATCCACCCAAGGTGGAAGGGGCCTTGCTTCCAGCATCAATGACACAAGTACTGGACAAGGGCAAGAAGCCCGTGCATTATGAAGGGCCATTAGGTGTACTGGAGACCGATGTCATCCTCATTCAGGATGATGAGGCAAAGGGAGAGAATGCCCGACTCAGGATGACCATTCAAGAGCAAGACACGAAGATCCAAGACTTGATACTCAATGTGGAGAGGGCCCAATGGATCATCAAGTATTTGGAGTAGAGGAACAAGTAGCTTGAGGACCAGCAGGCAATCATGGAGCTGCAAAGCATCCGTGAGAATCGACAAGCTGCCCAACAAAGGAGGATCAAGCTCACTACCTTGGAGCAAGAGATTAACAATGACCGTGAATCATGGTTAGAGCGGGTCAATATCCACCTAGAGAGACTGTTGGAGAAGGAAAACAGAGACAAAACCATACTGAGGAGGATGGCTTGTCACTACAGGGCACAGAACATGAGCACAAAGGCCCGAATAAGGAGCTTGAAGCCCAAATTGAGCAGAGCAACAAAAGAGGAAAAAGAGCAAGATCTGCTTTGAATCTTGGCTGAAGCTTATGTGGCCTAGCATAGTGCCTCTTAGAGAACCTCCAGCCCAAATTTCAAGGAATTTGGGACAATTTTGGTCGCATGGAAATTTTTTGGCACAAACACAGGTTTTTTCTCTATACGCGCCACGCCACCGGCGCGACGCATAGGATTGGGAGCTCGAAATGAGAAATGGTTTTGATTTTTGGATTCAGCATGAAAAATCACGACTACTGGCACTCGAGCAAAAAATTTGGGTAGGATTTGAGTCTCCAGGAGGTCAAAAACACCCAAACAATTGCCTCACTACCCCTATTTTGACACACAGGAAGCAGTCTTGGGAGAATGAAGATTTGGAGGGGAAATCAGCTCCAAATTCAAAAATTCCACTTGGGTTGGAAAGTAGATAGGACAAGCTTTCCAAAAAACACACTTGGACACATTTTGGACTCCTACAAGTGCCTCAAAAATGGCCTTAAAGTGGCAAAGTGCATACAGAAAAGGGCGTAGCGCATATAGGAAAAAAGGCCCAAATTGCCTCTATTTCACGAAATTTCGCTTCACGACTTTTCATAAGTGGGCCCTATCATCTACACTTCAATTTCTAGCACCAAAGGCAGCATTTAAATTATTTTCACTCCATATGGGCATCTATCCAAGTGGAAAATGAAGGCAAAGGGTCACCCAAGCCATTTGTCTTGTTTGTGGCACTGCATCTGTAGCTGATGTTTGGCTCTCCACCTTAATTTTGTAATGATTCGAGTAACTCCCCAACCCTTGGGGGCTCTATCTCTTCATGGCACATTCTATATATTTTATGCAAACTATTTGCAAAGGGTTGGTTGGCTTGTAATTTTTGGGAGACTGTGGGAAAGAAACTTTGTTTCTTCATTGTATATTTTGACAGAGGATTAATGAAAGGCAGCGACTCTGTTTCATGAGATTCATGTGGTTGTGAGTGTAGAAAATGTGTCTCTTATGTTTCATATGTATTTCACTATGTTTCACAGTTCATTTCATATTCATTTCTAGTGAAATTTTCTAAGTTAAATAAGGTAGAATTCATTTATATTGCTCTGCCTGTGGGAAAATTTCATGTTCAGTGTTCTTCTTCTATTGAAAAGGATTCATGTACTTATGCCCTTTTCACCCTCCTAAGCAATTTCTCCATTCCATGTTATTTCAAACTAAATTGCTAGACATTCTACCTGTCTTGCCTCACGAAGTAATCTATGCCTTTGTATTAAATTCTCTGCTAATTGCTGTCCGTTGGTCCCATACCATCCCAGAAACTCAGTCATTCAAAAAAAAATTATTTTTGTATCCATAATTACTTACTAGCCTAAGAACTATATTTCACTATAAGTCATCTTAGACCATTTCGTTTATCTTTTCACTGAGTGTGACTCGGAGAGAGCCCTCTCCTGTTCTGGTAGGGATAGCTAATTGACTGAGTGTGGTTTTTGGTTACCGTGAATTTTGCCTTCCTTTAGCGTAAGGTGGATTTAGGTGCTAACAGGTGTCACAAGGATGGCTAACAAGATCGCTCATTGCAGATGTTCTTCAAAAGGGGTAAACAATCAAATGGAGGCATATGATAGGCTAAAAAAGAGTGAAGGTGATGATGAGAACACGACCAAGGCTCAAAAGCTGATGATAATGCATTCACCAAGGTTATTTACTAGAAATTGGTTCATTTTTTAATGAGCTTAAACTCTGGGGGAAACATTTTCTCATTGCTTAGGCTTAATTTTTAACGAGCTTGAACTTCACATAAAAACTACTCGTGATAATGGTCACTGGTTATTTGATTCACCGTTAGCACTTTGTTCTTTCAATGGTCGTACTACCTGCTCAATTGCTTCATCAAACCGATTAGAAATGAAAACACATGCTTGAAAAATGAGTTAAAAAACTAATATCTTACTCGAATTACGTGAATAGTAATTTAAAAGTGACTTTATCTCTCATTTTACCATTTCATTTGAACTTGGTTTGTTGGAGCTCTAGAGGTGCTTCCCCCCCTGATTTTCACCTGCTAATTCCAAGAGATTTTGTGGACGATTCTCAGTGCTTTCTGTACCAGGTAAGAGCTAAACCTGAGCTCTTCAGTTGCATTCCTTCCTTTTTGAATTTTGAGCATGTTTCCCTGCTTTGCTGAGCCCCTAGGGTTTGAAAAATTCACCCTGGTCCCATCGCACCCTTCCTATATCAAAACGTGTGATGCATACTCGACTAGTTGCTGGTCAGTTAGTATGCATTGCTCCTAGTACAGTACTGGGGTGCGATGGGCGCAATGAGGGAAACTTTTACACTGTTTCTCATGGAATTTTTGCCTATTTTTTGCCAAATCAGGACCCTAACTCTTCTCTTGTTTGGTTTCAGAGATTCATAGGAGCAAAATGGTTGTTACATGGCGAGAACACAAGCATGAAGAAGAGGACATGGTTACTTTACATGATTCGGGTACGGTAACTACATCGCGGAACTGTGGCCTGCTGAAGTTTTTTCACATCTCTAGCATGAGGCAACAAATCAAATTGTTGCAATATTTCCTCGATGCTTGGGATCCTACCAACCATGTGTTTCAGATCAGGAGAAAATCTATCCCCTTGACTGTCGTGGACATCTATTTTTTGACTGGTTTATCGAGATGTGGTGCCTCTCTCTCATTATCAGGTTCTACCCATGGGGGCGAATACGTGAGAGAGTACATTCACCGGTACTGCAGAGAGGGATCTCAGCTGAGTATGGATGGAAAGATCAACATCTGAGATGTCACTGACCGGCCCTTGAGGACCATTCCATTCACTCTTTCTAGACTGGCTGGTAATGCGGCTCTTCACATAGCTAACAGATCTTATATGCAGTACGCCTTGGAATGCCTTGAACCGTAGGTGTTCAACTGGTGTGATGCAGTATTCTCCATGATGAAAGAAAAACTTACCAAGGTGAAAAGTGGAAGATCCAATAATTTTGGTTATGGCTCTATTTTGACTACTTTCACCTTGGAAAAGATCCCACGGATGCAACTGCAATACATTTCACTTGGTTTACCTCCACTAACTGAGCCACAGATGCAAAGATGGGTTGACCTCATGGCTCGACATGCTGGTCAGCCCCAGATTTCTTTCTCTGATACCTTCTCCGAGTGGTTCGATCGTTAGGATATGGTTTATGCCGAGTTTCCATATGCTAGCATATATTTCTGGGGTGACCCGGATTTGGTGCTGCCGGCTGGCTAGCAGTGGGGTGCCATAGGTAAATTCTCTGACCATATCTTTGTTTATTGTTTTCATAATTTTCTTATGCTTTCTTTTATCAAGACTAATTAAAATCATGTGCTCATGTAGACATTGGACCAGTTCGACTAGCAGTACGCCCGAGAGCACTAGCTGCCATTCCCGCAGGACAGGCTGTGGGGAGGGCTATCCTCCACGACCTTGATGTGGCCGAGACTCTTTCAGCATTACAAGATTAGGTTGAGGGTCTCACTCTTGGTATTCTAGACGTGAGGACCAATGAGCTACCTTTGAGGTTGCAGCGACATACCACTGGTGTGCCGAGTCGATGCACTAGGCTTTTATGCATGATTGCATAGGCAGTGACTTATTATCACCGGCATCATTATACTAGGATGCCCCCTAGCATTTTGAGTTTTTGGGTCATTTGACTGATTTTGTCTTGGTTGCAGAACATTATGTATAAACCATAAACAATTATATATATATTTTTACTTTCGGAGCTTTATTTTGGTTAAGTCACATGATCCTATTGCAAATATTGATGAAATGCTTCTTTTTATAAATGTCGCAAATGTCTATCTAACACATAATTTTCCAATGATTCTGTTAATGTGTTTAAATTTCTAGAAATATGTTGATATTGAATGTAATCTAACTGTCTTTCCAAAATCCTGACCCTTAGGAACATGCGATAGATAGCTGGATTCCGTACAGAGTAGATACCAGTGAGTTGTAGAATGACGAGTTGTGAGTCTAGCCTGATGATAAGTCAGTGTATGCCATGTGTGATGGCATCAGAGAGGAGTTCTATCAATGCGTTTTATTAAGTAATATTTTTCATCGAATGACCAATACATACCACTTTGAAACTCACTAACTCGTCATTGGGATTGAAGATGGCCCAGACCGCAGAAGATAGATTCTACGAACTACGATTCGCTCTGTCGGCATATTCAACAAATGATTCTAATAGGTTTGACGTCTGCAACAAATGCAAAAAGTGGATTACCTAACCAAAACAATTAAACTTAACGAAAACAAAAATGTAACAAAAGCATAGGGGTTACCATGCTGAGTTAAGCATAGTAACGCTTGAGGTACAACCCGTTGCAGGGTTGCGCCAATGGAATCCCATCATAATCCATCAGCTTGTAGGCTCCTTTTGCTAATACATGCTTAACAATATATTGACCCATCCATAAAGACTTGAAATTACCTGCTCCCAACTTATCAGATTCCTGGTCGTAAAGTAAGACCAGTTCACCTTCTGAGAAGACACGAGGTTTGACATTTTTGTCGAACTGTGTTTTGAATCGTTTCTTATGGGCTTCATTAGCCGAAGATGCATCTCGATAGGTTTCATCCAATTAGATTAATTCCAAGAAATGGGTCTCTTCTTCTGAAGTTCTGGGGAGAAGGTCGACTGCGAGCTTGAGGGACGAGATTTCACACTGAACTAGCAATATCGCTTCTAGGCCATACACCAATTCAAAAGGTGTAAACCTGATCGCATTCCTCACCGATGTCTAGTCTGCCCACAAGGCCAAGTATAGGATTAGGTGCCAACTCCTCTTATGGACTCCAATCATCCTTTGCAGCATGCGTTTTAGGACCTTGTTGATTACCTCAACTTGTCCATTAGCTTGCGGATAATACAGAGTAGAGATGTCGTGAGACAGTCCTGATTTGGCAGCCAACTCAACCATCATGTGATTGCGAAAATGCAATCCATGATTTGTGACTATGGCCTGTGGAATGCCGAATCTGGAGACTACATGATTGAAAAAGAATAGGGCAGCCATTTCACCACTATTGTTTAATGTAGGCATCGCCTCAGCCCATTTGGTAAAGTAGTCTACTGCGACTATGATATACCCATGCCCCCTAGCTAAGGGGGGGTTACATGTCATGAAATTGATGCCCCATTTGGTGAATGGCCCAATAGCTACTACTAGCTGTAGAGGTGTGGATGGTCTCCTGGTTTAGCTATCGAAGATTTGACAGGCATGGCAACTTCTGACTGTTGTTATGCAATCTTTAAACATTGTTGGCCAGACATATCCTGCTCGTAAAATCTTTTGTGCCATAGCATAACCAAATTGATGCCCCCCACACGTGCCTAAATGACAATCATTCATGATTTTTTTGGCCTCCTCATGGGTGAGGCACCTCCACAAAACTGTATTGACACCACGACGGTAAAGCGTATCACCGACAATCACGTAGTCTTTTGCTTGGTATCGAATTCGTCGTTGTTCTGAGCGTGAGGTATTAGACCTATATGTTTGGATTTGGAGATATATTATTATATCTCCATACCATGGATTGCTTGAATATATCAGAAACAAATTTTCATCCATGATCGCTTCTTCAGATGTTGCATCGTTGGACGATGATGGGAGATCACATAGTAACTCTGCGAAAACTAGGGCTTTCTTTGATTTGGATTTTTTGAATTCTAGATCAAACTCTTGTAAAATTGTTATACATTTTGAATATTTTCCCCCCAGCAACTGTCACAACAATATATAAGTCATGGGATTGCAATCTGACAAAATGGTAGTTTTTCTGAAGAGGACATAATGTCGAAATCTCTGTATCACTTGAACAACTGCGAGAGCTAGCTTTTCAACGTAGGAGTACTTCATTTCTGTATCATTTAAATTTTGACTTTAATAATATATAGGATGTTCATATTCTTGAACTAAAACCATTGCGATGGTCATATCCGCTGCAGCCAGATACTTGTTAAAGTCTTTTTGATAATCAGGAGCATACATTAATGACGCTTTTATTAGGGATTCTTTTAAAGCATCAAACGAAGCTTGTGTGACCTGATCCCAAATGAAGGGTACTTATTTTTTCAATAGATGAGTATAACCTTTAGCAGGTTCGGCGTAATTTGGAATGAACCTCCTCAGAAAGTTCACTTTCCTCTGGAGTTTCTGAATCTAAAGCAAATTTGAAGGTGGAGGCAAATCAATGATTGCTTGAACCTTACATGGGTCGAGATAAATCCCATCCTTTGAGACCACAAAGCGAAGTAAATGACCAGAACTGACACAAAACACACATTTGTGCGGATTGAGTCATATCTTGTAGTGTTGGAAACATAGAAATATTGCTCTCAAATGTTGCGGATGATCGGTCTGCTTTTGTGAATGACCTGGAAGATCGTCGAGATATGGTTGAACAATGTTCTTGATGTCATGGAAAGCATAATTCATTGCTATCTGAAATGTTGCCCCTACGTTCTTTAAACCAAAGGCTAGCTTGCGATATGCGAATGTGCCCCATGGACAAATAAATGCAGTCTTTGACTAGTCCTGTGGGAGGATATATATTTTATTATACCCGGAAAATCGATCCATAAATGAAAATATTTCACATCCGGTGCATTCATCAATTATCTGGTCAATGAAGGGAGTAGGGTAGTTGTCTTTCGGACAAGCTTGATTTACATCCCTATAATCAATGCACACTCTAATCGTTCCTTCCTTCTTCATCACAGGAACAATATTCGACACCCAATCGGTTAGAGGAACCAAGTAAATAAAAGCAACATGGAGGAGTTTTTCAACTTCCGCTTTGATGGCAACAACTTTCTTGGGGTGCACCTGCCGGAGCCGTTGTCGTACCAGTTTGACATTTGGATACATCTTAATTTCATGTTCAACTATGCTCAAGTCAATGCCTAGCATTTCTTCATACGACCAAGCAAAGACATCACTAAACTCGCGAAAAAGAGCGTTATATATTTCCAGTTCTGAAGGAGAACAAGATTTACCGACATGAATATTCTCTACAACATCTATTTTGGTCGAGATATTTATGGCGATAGTCTCTTGAATATTGGACAGGTTTCACTCGGAATCCACCATATTTACAGTATTTGACAGAAATTCAAAAACTGAGGGATGATCAAGGTCACTGGAATGATCCTCCTTACAATCTGGAAGATGGGAATGATGGTGGTAATCTTCCCATGGTGCCCTGTCAATCATCATTGACTGAACAATTCCTTCGTCTGTAGAATGTTCTTGGGACCAAGGATCTGAAGGGGTGCCATATTCCTTAGACATATCTATCCAAACGCTTGATGAGTGTTGATACAAGTTTGCCTCCCATGACGAAAACATTGCTTGCTATAATATTTCCATTGGGCTTAGAGGCAATACCTACTGATGATCCATATTAATATCGTTTTTGGACATCTTTTGAATAGAAGATATCATATTGCAGGTTCCCACCTTGGCCATTTCCACCAAATTGATTGGAGGTGGTACGGAAAAATTTCCCATTAATGTAGGGTCTTTTAGTAGGCCTACTCCGATATTATGAAGTGAGTGAGGGCTTTCGTCGATCATCGGAATGCTTCCCGTAACTTGTGAACTTTCAGGGAGAAATGTTTGTTGGTCGACAATTGTAATTCCTCCTTGGAAAGGAAATGCAATCTTCCTAAAGTAGGTCGACACAACGATAGCCATGGCATATATCCAGGGCCTTCCCAATAGGATGTTGTAATCGAGGTTTTCGTCGATAACTTCAACATCAATTTCTATTGTTTTTCCCCCAGTTTGACTTGCAAGTTACTCGATATCCCATATGGGGTGTATGTTTGTCCATCAAATGCTTTTAATGTCATCAATGATCGCGACAAGGTTGGATACCCCCCAGTAGCAGCTTAACAGTGTGTTTCACTTTGCTCTTATCCGGATTTTGGTAGATCATCAGTTGGGATTGCAGGGCATTGCTTGGGAGGAATTCATCTCCCATGACTTCTTCAGCACATCATAGGTACTATCAGAGCCAGAACAAGAGATGGATGGTCCTTCTCATCAGCATGAGAACCATGAGACCATTACCATGCCAATTTTTGTTACATATCAGAGAGGCAGTAGGCACTTGTTTGCAGCAGCAAAGCAAGTGTTATATCCACCCAAGGTGGAAGGGGCCTTGCTTCCAGCATCAATAACACAAGTACTGGACAAGGGAAAGAAGCCCGTGCATGATGAGGAGCCATTAGGTGTACAGGAGACCGATGTCATCCTCATTCAGGATGATGAGGCAAACGCAGAGAATGCCCGACTCAGGATGACCATTCAGGAGCAGGACACGAAGATCCAAGACTTGATACTCAATGTGGAGAGGTCCCAATGGATCATCAAGTATTTGGAGCAGAGGAACAAGTAGCTTGAGGTCCAGCAGGCAATCATGGAGCTGCAAAGCATCCGTGAGAATCGACAAGCTGCCCAACAAAGGAGGATCGAGCTCACTACCTTGGAGCAAGAGATTAACAATGACCGTGAATCATGGTTAGAGCGGGTCAATATCCACCTAGAGAGACTGCTGGAGAAGGAAAATGGAGACAAAACCATACTGAGGAGGATGGCTTGTCATTACAGGGCACAGAACATGAGCACAAAGGCTCGAATAAGGAGCTTGAAGCCCAAATTGAGCAGAGCAACAAAAGAGGAAAAAGAGCAAGATCAGCTTTGAATCTTGGCTGAAGCTTATGTGGCCTAGCATAGTGCCTCTTAGAGAACCTCCAGCCCAAATTTCAAGAAATTTGGGACAATTTTGGTCGCATGGAAATTTTTTGGCACAAACACAGGTTTTTTCTCTATACGCGCCACGCCACCGGCGCGACGCGTAGGATTGGGAGCTCGAAATGAGAAATGGTTTCCATTTTTGGATTTAGCATGAAAAATCACGACTATTGGCACTCGAGCAAAAAATTTGGGTAGGATTTGATTCTCCAGGAGGTCAAAAACACCCAAACAATTGCCTCACTGCCCCTAGTTTGACACACAGGAAGCAGTCTTGGGAGAATGAAGATTTGGAGGGGAAATCAGCTCCAAATTCAAAAATTCCACTTGGGTTGGAAAGTAGACAGGACAAACGTTCCAAAAAACACACTTGGACACATTTTGGACTCCTAAAAGTGCCTCAAAAATGGCCTTAAAGTGGCGAAGTGCATATAGAAAAGGGCGTGGCGCATATAGGAAAAAAGGCCCAAATTGCCTCTGCTTCACGAAATTTCGCTTCACGAGTTTTCATAAGTGGGCCCTATCATCTACACTTCAATTTCTAGCACCAAAGGCAGCATTTAAATTATTTTCACTCCAGATGGGCATCTATCCAAGTGGAAAATGAAGGCAAAGGGTCACCCAAGCCATTTGTCTTGTTTGTGGCGCTGCATCTGTAGCTGATGTTTGGCTCTCCACCTTAATTTTGTAATGATTCGAGTAACTCCCCAACCCTTGGGGGCTCTATCTCTTCATGGCACATTCTATATATTTTATGCAAACTATTTGCAAAAATTTGGTTGGCTTGTAATTTTTGGGAGACTGTGGGAAAGAAACTTTGTTTCTTCATTGTATATTTTGACAGAGGATTAATGAAAGGCAGCGGCTCTGTTTCATGAGATTCATGTGGTTGTGAGTGTAGAAAATGTGTCTCTTATGTTTCATATGTATTTCGCTATGTTTCACAGTTCATTTCATATTCATTTCTAGTGAAATTTTCTAAGTTAGATAAGGTAGAATTCATTTATATTGCTCTGCCTGTGGGAAAATTTCATGTTCAGTGTTCTTCTTCTGTTGAAAACGATTCATTTACTTATGCCATTTTCACCCTCCTAAGAAATTTCTCTATTCCACGTTATTTCAAACTAAATTTCTAGACTTTCTACCTGTCTTGCCTCACGAAGTAATCTGTGCTTTTGTATTAAATTCTCTGCTAATTGATGTCCGTTGGTCCCATACCATCCCAGAAACTCAGTCATTCAAAAAAAATTCTTTTTGTATCCATAATTACTTACTAGCCTAAGAACTATATTTCACTATAAGTCATCTTAGACCATTTCGTTTATCTTTTCACTGAGTGTGACTCGGAGAGAGCCCTCTCCTATTCTAGTAGGGATAGCTACTTGACTGAGTGTGGTTTGTGGTTACCCTAAATTTTGCCTTCCTTCAGCGTAAGGTGGATTTAGGTGCTAATAGGTGTCACAAGGATGGCTAACAAGATCACTCATTGCAGATGTTCTTCAAAAGGGGTAAGCAATCAAATGGAGGCATATGATCAGCTAAAAAAGAGTGGAGGTGATGATGAGAACACGACCAAGGCTCAAAAGCTGATGATAATGCATTCACCAAGGTTATTTACTAGAAATTGGTTAATTTTTTAATGAGCTTAAACTCTGGGGGAAACATTTGCTCAATGCTTAGGCTTAAATTTTAACGAGCTTGAACTTCACATAAAAACTACTCGTGCTAATGGTCACTGATTATTTGATTCACCGTTAGCACTTTGTTCTTTCAATGGTCATACTACCTGCTCAATTGCTTCATCAAACCGATTAGAAATGAAAACACATGCTTGAAAAACGAGTTAAAACACTAATATCTTACTCGAATTACGTGAATAGTAATTTAAAAGTGACTTTATCTCTCATTTTACCATTTCATTTGAACTTGGTTTGTTGGAGCTCTGGAGGTGCTTCCCCCCCTGATTTTCACCAGCTAATTCCAGGAGATTTTGTGGACGATTCTCAGTGCTTTCTGTACCAAGTAAGAGCTAAACCTGAGCTCTTCAGTTGCATTCCTTCCTTTTTGAATTTTGAGCATGTTTCCCTGCTTTGCTGAGCCCCTAGGGTTTGAAAAATTCACCCTGGTCCCATCACACCCTTCCTATATCAAAACCTGTGATGCATACTCGACTAGTTGCTGGTCAGTTAGTATGCATTGCTCCCAGTACACTACTGGGGTGCAATGGGCGCAAGGAGGGAAAATTTTACACTGTTTCTCATGGAATTTTTGCCTGTTTTTTGCCAAATCAGGACCCTAACTCTTCTCTTGTTTGTTTTCAGAGATTCATAGGAGCAAAATGGTTGTTACATGGCGAGAACACAAGCATGAAGAAGAGGACATGGTTACTTTACATGATCCGGGTACGGTAACTACATCGCGGAACTGTGGCCTGCTGAAGTTTTTTCACATCTCTAGCATGAGGAAAAAAATCAAATTGTTGCAATATTTCCTCGATGCTTGGGATCCTACCAACCATGTGTTTCAGATCAGGAGAAAATCTATCCCCTTGACTGTCGTGGACATCTATTTTTTGACTGGTTTATCGAGATGTGGTGCCTCTCTCTCATTATCAGGTTCTACCCATGGGGGCGAATACGTGAGAGAGTACATTCGCCGGTACTACAGAGAGGGATCTCAGCTGAGTATGGACGAAAAGATCAACATCTGAGATGTCACTGACCGGCCCTTGAGGACCATTACATTCACTTTTTCTAGACTGGCTGGTAATGCGGCTCTTCACATAGCTAACAGATCTTATATGCAGTACGCCTTGGAATGCCTTGAACCGTAGGTGTTCAGCTGGTGTGATGCAGTATTCTACATGATGAAAGAAAAAATTACCAAGGCAAAAAGTGGAAGATCCAATAATTTTGGTTATGGCTCTATTTTGACTACTTTCACCTTGGAAAAGATCCCACGGATGCAACTGCAATACATTTCACTTGGTTTACCTCCACTAACTGAGCCACATATGCAGAGATGGGTTGACCTCATGGCTCGACATGCTGGTCAGTCCCAGATTTCTTTCTTTGATACCTTCTTTGAGTGGTTCGATCGTTAGGATATGGTTTATGCCGAGTTTCCATATGCTGGCATAGATTTCTGGGGTGACCCGGATTTGGTGCTGCCGGCTGGCAAGCAGTGGGGTGCCATAGGTAAATTCTCTGACCATATCTTTGTTTATTGTTTTCATAATTTTCTTATGCTTTCTTTGATCAAGACTAATTAAAATCATGTGCTCATGTAGACATTGGACCAGTTCGACTAGCAGTACGCCCGAGAGCACTAGCTGCCATTCCCACAGGAGAGGCTATGGGGATGGCTATCCTCCACGACCTTGATGTGGCCGAGAATCTTTCAGCATTACAAGATTAGGTTGAGGGTCTCACTCTTGGTATTCCAGACGTGAGGACCGATGAGCTACCTCTGAGGTTGGAGCGACATACCACTGGTGTGCCAAGTCAATGCACTAGGCTTTTATGCATGATTGCACAGGCGGTGACTTGTTATCACCAGCATCATTATACTAGGGTGCCCCCTAGAATTTTGAGTTTTTGGGTCATTTGACTGATTTTGTCTTGGTTGCAGAACATTATGTATAAACCATAAACAATTATATATATATTTTTACTTTTGGAGCTTTATTTTGGTTAAGTCACATGATCCTATTGCAAATATTGATGAAATGGTTCTTTTTATAAATGTCGCAAATGTCTATCTAACACATAATTTTCCAATGATTCTCTTAATGTGTTTAAATTTCCATAAATATGTTGATATTGAATGTAATCTAACCGTCTTTCCAAAATCCTGATCCTTAGGAACATGCGATAGATAGCTGGATTCCGTACAGAGTAGATACCAGTGAGTTGTAGAATGACGAGTTGTGAGTCTAGCCTGACGATAAGTCAGTGTATGCCATGTGTGATGGCATCAAAGAGGAGTTCTATCAATGCGTTGTATTAAGGGATATTTTTCATCGAACGACCAATACATACCACTCTGAAACTCACTAACTCGTCGTTGGGATTGAAGATGGCCCAGGCCGCAGAAGATAGATTCTGCGAACTACGATTCGCTCTGTCGGCATATTCAACAAATGATTCCAATAGGTTTGACATCTACAACAAATGCAAAAAGTGGATTACCTAAACAAAACAATTAACCTTAGCGAAAACAAAAATGTAACAAAAGCATAGGGGTTACCATGCTGAGTTAAGCATAGTAACGCTTGAGGTACAACCCGTTGCGGGGTTGCGCCAGTGGAATCCCATCATAATCCATCAGCTTGTAGGCTCCTTTTGCTAATACATGCTTAACAATATAGGGACCCATCCATAAAGACTTGAAATTACCTGCTCCCAACTTATCAGATTCCTGGTCGTAAAGTAAGACCAGGTCGCCTTCTGAGAAGACACGAGGTTTGACATTTTTGTCGAACTGTGTTTTGACTCGTTTCTTATGGGCTTCGTTAGCCGAAGCTGCATCACGATAGGTTTCATCCAATTAGATTAATTCCAAGAAATGGGTCTCTTCTTCTGAAGTTCTGGGGAGAAGGTCGACTGCGAGCTTGAGGGACGAGATTTCACACTGAATTAGCAATATCGCTTCTAGGCCATACACCAATTGAAAAGGTGTAAACCCGATCGCATTCCTCACCGATGTCTAGTCTACCCACAAGGCCAAGTATAGGATTAGGTGCCAACTCTGCTTATGGACTCCAATCATCCTTTGCAGCATGCGTTTTAGGACCTTGTTGATTACCTCAACTTGTCCATTAGCTTGCAGATAATACAGAGTAGAGATGTCGTGAGACAGTCCTGATTTGGCAGCCAACTCAACCATCATGTGATTGCGAAAATGTGATCCATGATTTGTGACTATGGCATGTGGAATGCCGAATCTGGAGACTACATGATTGAAAAAGAAGAGGGCAGCCATTTCACCACTATTGTTTAATGTAGGCATCGCCTCGGCCCATTTGGTAAAGTAGTCTACTGCGACTATGATATACCCATGCCCCCTAGCTAAGGGGGGGTTACATGTCATGAAATCGATGCCCCATTTGGTGAATGGCCCAACAGCTACTACTAGTTGTAGAGGTGTGGATCGTCTCCTGGTTTTGCTATCGAAGATTTGACAGGCATGGCAACTTCTGACTGTTGTTATGCAATCTTTAAACATTGTTGGCCAGACGTATCCTGCTCGTAAAATATTTTGTGCCATAGCATAACCAAATTGATGCCCCCCACACGTGCCTAAATTACAATCATTCATGATTTTTTTGGCCTCCTCATGGGTGAGGCACCTCCACAGAACTGTATTGACACCACGACGGTAAAGCGTATCACTGACAATCACGTAGTCTTTTGCTTGGTATTGAATTCATCGTTGTTCTGAGCGTGAGGTATTAGACCTATATGTTTGGATTTGGAGATATATTATTATATCTCCATACCATGGATTGCTTGAAGATATCAGAAACAAATTTTCATCCATGATCGCTTCTTCAGATGTTGCATCGTTGGACGATGATGGGAGATCACATAGTAACTCTGTGAAAACTAGGGCGTTCTTTGATTTGGATTTTTTTAATTCTAGATCAAACTCTTGTAGAATTGTTATACATTTTGAATATTTTCCCCCCAGCAACTGTCACAACAATATATAAGTCATGGGGTTGCAATTTGACAAAATGGTAGCTTTTCTGAAGAGGACATAGTGTCGAAATCTCTGTATCGCTTGAACAACTGCGAGAGCTAGCTTTTCAACGTAGGAGTAGTTTATTTCCGTATCATTTAAGTTTCGACTTAAATAATATATAGGATGTTCATATTCTTGAACTAAAACCATCGCGATGGTCGTATCCGCTGCAGCCAGATACTGGTTAAAGTCTTTTTGATAATCAGGAGCATAAATTAATGACGCTTTTATTAGGGATTCTTTTAAAGCATCAAAGGAAGCTTGTGTGACCTTATCCCAAATGAAGGGTACTTCTTTTTTCAATAGATGAGTATAACCTTTAGCAGGTTCGGCGTAATTTGGAATGAACCTCCTCAAAAATTTCACTTTCCTCTAGAGTTTCTGAATCTAAAGAAAATTTGAAGGTGGAGGCAAATCAATGATTGCTTGAACCTTACATGGGTCGAGACAAATCCCATCCTTTGAGACCACAAAGAGAAGTAAATGACGAGAACTGACACAAAACACACATTTGCGCGGATTGAGTCATATCTTGTAGTGTTGGCAACATAGAAATATTTCTCTCAAATGTTGTGGATGATCGGTCTGCTTTTGTGAATGAGCTGGAAGATCGTCGAGATATGGTTGAACAATGTTCTTGATGTCACGGAAAGCATAATTCATTGCTATCTGAAATGTTGCCCCTACGTTCTTTAAACCAAAGGCTAGCTTGCGATATGCGAATGTGCCCCATGGACAAATAAATGCAGTCTTTGACTAGTCCTGTGGGAGGATATATATTTTATTATACCCGGAAAATCGATCCATAAATGAAAATATTTCACATCCGGTGCATTCATCAATTATCTGGTCAATGAAGGGAGTAGGGTAGTTGTCTTTCGGACAAGCTTGATTTACATCTCTATAATCGATGCACACTCTAATCGTTCCTTCCTTCTTCATCAAAGGAACAATATTCGACACCCAATCGGTTAGAGGAACCAAGTAAATAAAAGCAACATGGAGGAGTTTTTCAACTTCCGCTTTGATGGCAACGACTTTCTTGGGGTGCACCTGCCGGAGCCATTGTCGTACCAGTTTGACATTTGGATACATCTTAATTTCATGTTCAACTATGCTCGAGTCAATGCCTAGCATTTCTTCATACGACCAAGCAAAGACATCACTAAACTCGCAAAAAAGAGCGTTATATATTTCCAGTTCTGAAGGAGAACAAGATTTATCGACATGAATATTCTCTACAACATCTATTTTGGTCGAGATATTTATGGCGATAGTCTCTTGAATATTGGACAGGTTTCGCTTGGAATCCACCATGTTTACAGTATTTGACAGAAATTCAAAAACTGAGGGATGATCAAGGTCACTGGAATGATCCTCCTTACAATCTGGAAGATGGGAATGATGGTGGTAATCTTCCCATGGTGCCCCATCAATCATCATTGACTGAACAATTCCTTCGTTTGTAGAATGTTCTTGGGACCAAGGATCTGAAGGGGTGCCATATTCCTTAGACATATCTATCCAAACGCTTGATGAGCATTGATTCAAGTTTGCCTCCCATGACAAAAACATTGCTTGCTATAATATTTCCATTGGGCTTAGAGGCAATACCTGCTGATGATCCATATTAATATTGTTTTTGGACATCTTTTGAATAGAAGATATCATATTGCAGGTTCCCACCTTGGCCACTTCCACCAAATTGATTGGAGGTGGTAGGGAAAAATTTCCCATTAATGTAGGGTATTTTAGTAGGCCTACTCTGATATTATGAAGTGAGTGAGGGCTTCCGTCGATCATCGGAATGCTTCCCGTAACTTGTGAACTGTCGAGGAGAAATGTTTGTTGGTCGACAATTGTAATTCCTCCTTGGAAAGGAAATGCAATCTTCCTAAAGTAGTTCGACACAACGATAGCCATGGCATATATCCAGGGCCTTCCCAATAGGATTTTGTAATCGAGGTTTTCGTTGATAACTTCAACATCAATTTCTACTATTTTTCCCCCCAGTTTGACTTGCAAGTTACTCAATATCCCATATGGGGTGTATGTTTGTCCATCAAATGCTTTTAATGTCGACAATGATCGCGACAAGGTTGGAGATCCTAAAGTTTTCTAGCAACTCATCGACATAATGCATGTAGATGCCCCCTCATCAATAATTGTTCGATGAACAGTTTTGTTGAGGGCTTTCACTTGTATAAGGAAAGCTAGTTGGGCTGGTAACTGAGGGTCATATCCTTTGTGATTAAAGGATACAAAATTGGAATCCTTTGGGTCAATCCCACCTATTGCTGACAATAAAGCCTGCTTTTGGGAGGGGAAATTCTGCAGTACCTCAAGTGTCGACATAGCGGACGGTGATTGGACCAGATCCTCCACTATATTATAATGCTATGCAACTCTAGTATGAGGATTAAACATCGATTTGTGTACTACTCCCTTTGGCGGTTTTATCGTTAGTTCAGGAGTGATGGGTGGCACAAATTTGGGTGAAGTTGTTGTCGAATTACTAGGTTGATCATTATCCTTGTTGTTTGAGATTTGTGGATTCCTGTAATCTTTATTCCTTGTCAATATCAAAGCATCATTTTGCTACCTCGAAATAGACAACATTAGCACTTGGGACGGGGAAGCATTGTCGCTAGCAACCAGATTTGTTCCTGGATTCGGAAATGGATCAATCAATACTACCGAGGTTTTTGAACTCTTGAAGACTTTTCTAAGCTCAGCTTTATATGGACACTCTCTAGTCCAATGATCCTCAGCACATATAAGGCATGGAAAATTTGGTTTCCTATCTCCAAAAGGGTTTGCAGAAGATTTTTTAGGAGATGAATCTTCATGTTTCTTCTTCTTCCCTTTCTTTTTCTTCTTGCCTCCTGGTTGCTTGGTTTCTTTACCTTTTTCAGTCGACACGGAATTTACTTCCGAGGTGAGAAGTTCCTCACTTGCATTTTGACTTGAAACCATGTAGGCCTTCTTTGACGTAGCCTTTACAGTTTTCGTGCTAGGCGTACCTATCACGCCATCATCGGCATGAGAGTCTTTGTTTGATTTAGGAGGGGGAGGAACAGAATATTCCGGTCTAGGAGCATCAGGGATTTTATAGTAGAGCATGCCAGACTGAGTATATATCAAGTCTAGATATTATGCACGAGCAATAACTTGTGCTGCAGTGACGGCTCCTCCCTTTGCCACATCTTCTGTAATAGAAGGTAACAATGACTTAATAAACCATTCAACAACCAGCTAATCAGGAACATATGTTTTTACCATTCTACGATGATGCCGCCACTCATGAATATGATCAAATATGTGAGTGGCCTTCGTTTGTTTGAAATTGGTAAGAAGCTCTGTTCCCATTTCGTACCTTATGGGTAATTGAAAATGGGTTAAAACAGTTGTGGCTAAGGTACTAAAGTTATCAAACGAAGCTCTAGGAAATTCGATATACCATTTTGCTACCGGACCAGTTAACGTTCACTGAAAAAGGCGAAGCCTGATTGAATCATCATTGAGAGTGTTTGATGAACACCACAGATGAAAATTCTCACATGATTCGATGGGTCTTCACCTGGATTTAAATTAAATTTAGGAATATCAGACAGAATTTTATGTGAAATCGTCAGCCACTAAGGGGCGTAGGCGATTGGATCATTCGTTAGTCGATTTAGATCTGGTAACTCTAAAGTCACCACGAAAGGCAACTGTTGATTCAGGCTTGGCGAAGCATACCCAGGATAAGATGGAGTTGCCTGAGCAGTTTGTCTTTGCATACCAACGTAATGCATTTGATTTGGTAACTTTGGTAAGGTTGATGGGCATGACCATTATGAAATGATTGATATTGACCGTTTTGAATATACAGATGCCCATTACTTGCAAAGACTTGTTGCTCAGATCCTTGGTAAGCTTGTTGGAATTGCGGTTGTTGGTATTGCACCAGCCATGGTTGTGAAGCCATGAGCTGTTGTCCAGTACTGACTGTTTGACCAAGATGAGGGGTAATGATCCCCATTTGAACCTGGGTCATTCCACTAGTTGGTGATTGTGGTCGCATAGTAGGGACAAGAGGTTGTTGTATTACGACCTGAGAAACCTGAGGTTGGCATACAACAGGCAATGCTTGTACTTGCGACACTACCACAATAGCCGGCATAGTGGGGATATTTTGACATAGGTAAACTTTGTTGCATTGAGTATACAACTCTTGGTTGTTGAGGTAGGATTGACACCCAACCGCTAGATGTAATTCTAGCATAACTTAAATTCTGTTGTGAACTCTCGCATGGTTGTTCTCCCGAAGAAGACAATGAAACGGTATATTACCCCCCATACAATGGTAACCCAGTGCTCAAAGGAATGATTTGCCTTTGGGGACTGGATTGCCCATATTGGCATTGTGAAGGATCAATTTGTTGAGATTCAGAACAAACGGTAATAGACCATACTATCGAAACAACCCCTAGATGGATTCCATCCAGCGATTGAGACCCATTTGGGACAGATGGCATGCCGACGAACATTTTCAGAGTAGCAGTAGGAAGTTCTGTCGCTGCTGTGTTGGATGACACAATCCTAGATGTTGACGGTTGTTCAGACATATTTAGCCTATCCAAAATATTCCTCAGTGATTCTTCAGGAACTTCCGATGGCGAGAGACTAACTTATGATGAAGGATATAGGGTGATCCCGGCTCCAAATTGCGATGGAGCGTTAGATGGAGGATCCTCCACAATCTCTTCTATGGCAATCAATCCAGGCGGAAGAGGTAGACTGTCAGGTCCATAAAATATTTCTAATGTCGAAGAAGGTATAGGTTCTATATCGATTGATGTTTGGGGAGTAACACCTTCCGAATCAGCTGTAGATGGAGTCAGTTTGCGAATAGAAGTGTTTACCGTCACACCAGGATTAGTTGTAATGTCCTTTTGTGGTTGCGAAATTTCTTCTATAGAGGCAGGGATACCAGAAATGTTCGGAGTAACCGGAGTCTCTGTGGATGTCGAAGTACTTGCTCCAACCAACCTAGGGGACTTCGATTTGGTCAAACGAGTTCGCTTCGTTTGGAATAGTTTCATTTCTGGAGTCAACAACGGTTGACTTGTAAGCCTCCGTGAACGATGAGTTTTTGATTGACTTTCTTCCAAGATTGCAGATTACTCGATCAACTCAAAATAATAGGGGAAAATGATTCCGAATTAAATTAATTTTAGACACTTTGACACAACTTGTTTTTTCAATTTTTAAGAGTCGAGAAAAAACAAAAGATGACTCTAGTCGTCTTCGATTTTTAATGAGCTTGAAGTGGAAACTTCTCAGATGGAATTTTTCCTTTAAGGAGTCTGAAAAGGAACGAAAGGGACTACTCTAGAAATCTAGACAGAGGGATTACCAAACCAATCACAAAACTGCAGAATACTTTTTACGGTACGGTAGTCAATCTTCCCGAATGTTGTGTTCAATGCATTACGATCGATAGGGCGGAAAACACGACTTCCTAAGGATAAAGGATATAGCCTATTTTGGTCTCCTAATATATACTCGACGGTATGTGGGATCACAAGTCTGTACTGGCACTTGTCATCTTAAAGAGGAGGAATCACTCAACCAGTAACGAAAGTGATAGTTACCAGGCTTTACGACGCTGGAATATGTCTCTAGCCTAGACTTCTAAATGTTGTGCATTAGGTTCCAAAGCATTCTTATGTTCATTGAATTTATTTTACAGTTGATCTTGCTTAATAATTTTCCTTTCAGGTTCACCATGTGATGTAGATATACAATTCCTAAAATGCAGTCTAAGATGATAAACAATCGTTTAATCTTCTTTTGCAATGAAAATCCTAGCTACTAAGGAAAGAGAACTGGGATTCTTTCAACATAGAGCACAAAGCATACACTAAATGCACTGTTCTAAATCAAACCAACAAGTAGTCTAAATTCAAATGCACATGCATGTATTTTTTTCAGCCTTCTTAATGTGTGAATGACAAGAAGAATGCTAAGTAAAAATTTGAATTATCTTTTCAAAGCGACAATAGTAACAAATTTCTCTTCAAAACGAAAGGAAGATAACGATGACCTTTGCAATTTCGAATTGAAAATTGTTTTTGACACTTGAAAAACTACTAATTAAAATCAAATACAAGAGTAACAGTATAATCGACCATCAAGAATAATAGGATTCTCTTCTATGACTGAAAACGACACTTGCGACACTTCCAAATCAAGAAACGACAGTTCGATTACGCTACTTCTTTGTAAAAGAGAATTGAAAATGGCACACAATACACAAAAACATTCAGAGTTCTTTGCACAATGGAGGTGGAATGATGGAAAGGAAGGGGCTTTCCACAGAGGTGTACTGATCACAAACAACAGAACTCCTGAATAGAGCTGAAGAGAATGAAGAAAAACCAAATTCTGAAGGCAAAAATAACCTTTTCTGACCATCACACCTGTTACACAGGGAATCCAGTATGCATCCCACCTACTGCACACGGGAGGTGAAATGCATATAGACTTCCTTGAAGAGAGGGTGCGATGGTACTAGTGCGAGACTTTTAATTGGTCTTTGGTCACAATTTGTAGATCAGTTCAGGGATTTAGGCCGTGCAAGTGATGTTCAGTAAATATAAATCCCAGGGGTTGATCTAATGAGGTTACTAGAGCCACCTCTAGGGAAATTAGAAGGTTTGCAAAATCGATTGTTCAGTTTATAAACAAAACCTGGAGATAGACTGAAGTAGCATTGATCTACTTTGCACTTGCATAGCAAATGCAGTTCGAAGGCTAGCTGGCTTGAATTCAGGCTCTATCTGTAAGTTTATAAAACAAACAAATATAGACAAGCAAACAATCTATTCGATCCCCAACGGAGTCACCATTTTGTTATTGGGAAATATATTGTCCACTCGGAGCTGCTAGTCCCACTAAGGTTGGTAGCTATCTTAGAAACAAACAAACTAAAACTACTTTCACTTTCCTATATGAGAAGTAGATAAGAGGGGAACAAAGGACACCAACCTTAGTCTTGCACTTGGTTCCTTGCTTGGTTCCTCTCCCTTCTGACAGATCCTTGCCTCTCTTCCTTCGTCTACCTACCTTCAAAGATCACCTATGGAATCAAAGCAGCATAATACTATCAAAGAATAGAGATCTACAGTCATAAACAATATAGGACCAGATATATATTGACCACACAAATGCATATATCATCAAACATACAAGAATGTGGAGGAAAACTTGAATAGCTTTATTAATATAAAGATTAGAAAAGAGGATTACAACCCATTGATCTGACCCAGCATCATCCTCCCAACATGAAAGCCCTTTTTCACCTCATGAAAAGCTTATATCACCCAACAATATGATGTTCTACCAGGAAACCAACAACACTTCCTTACAAGATGCAAAATTCCAGCCTCTGGATCTCTGGGATGAGGGATCCATATATAGATGATTACAGGGGGGTGAGTCAGCTTCTGGAATTTTGATTAGTGTCTTCTCTCTGATAGTTCTTTGTTCCACTTGGATATTTATGATCTCTTACTCATCCCTGGGCGAATTCAGAGAGGCAAGTGTCACACGAGAAGTTTCTGGAAGATTCGATGATCATCCACCTTGCAAATTGTCTCTGCCATTTGTCTACTCGCGCCCATCGCACCCTACAGAAGGGATTTTTAGTATTCATCGCAATTTTTGCATGTGGCAGGTGAGATGCATCGCACCCTTTGCACTGAGCAATCTGTATGGTCTAGTTTTGACCAGTTCTGAGCAATTTTTTCATGGAGAACTTCTGGGAGATGATGTAATCAGCTGACCTTGTTCCTTTAGGGTATGAAACAACACTTTTAGGGACTCAGAATCCCTTGGTTTATGGACATATATGATTGGGGTTGTAGTGCCCAGATATGTCTATAACACTAATCCCCCTTCTAATTTTTCCTCTGCATTCGAACCCCCATCTTCTCCAAATATCCCTAGCTTATTGCTTAGGGCGCCATGAGGAGGTTTACATTGTTGTTTATATCCGCGACTTGTTTTTCAAGCTGCGAAAACCTCACCTTTGTAGTCACGAGGTTCGTTTATAGATTCGTCGGCCATGATTAGGGTTTTATGATTTTCGACCCCACTAGCCTAGATCCACTACAACTATCCACAAATACCTAAAGAAACTTGCTCTGATACCAAATGATCTGTAAACTACCATGGATATTCCAGTGGACAGTTCATCACAATAGATCTAATAATATTATATTAAAACTCTAAAAATTCTACACTATTAAAGTTTATTAGACTTTAAGATATGTGGATTAAACATTAATTAGTGCATGCATGTGAATATAAAGTATGCAGAAAAGTAGAGAATGACAATATATGCTCACACACACATAAGACTCAAGATATTCTCTTTGGGAAACCCTTTTGGGAGAAAACCCATTTGGAAGGTGAGGTTACTTCACTCTCTTTCTCTGTTTGGAAATATGGATGCAAGTACAAAGAAGTAATGACTATGCCCCATGGGCTGCTACAATACATAGATCCTCTCTATGTTCTCTACCTCCTATCTCTCTTGGCTATCTTTTCTCAACTACGGAACAAAATTCTCTCGAAATAATGGAATGCCTCTTCCTCCTAGTGGCCCGGTTATAACACAGCCAGATAGCTAACTAGCGGTTAATTTTGACTACATCAACTATTAACTAGAGTTACAATATAGACTCTTCTAGAGTATTTTACATCACAAACACATGGCTAGCCCCTTTTCCTTAAATAATGGGGGTTGACGCGACATCCTCCCAAACTATAGGTGTGAAAACATGAAGGTCAACTTGTGAGTGGCATAACTTTTGCATGCAGACTTCAATTGATGTGATCCTTGCATCGTTAGATATATCTTTGTGTGTAGAATGGCATGAAAAGGTTTGGAACTAAAGTGGCAATTTTTTACCCCCAAAATATGTTGTTTGATGCCTTAAAAAACTCCTGGAAGGTTTCAAACCCCATTTCGCCAAATAGGGTGACCAGTAAAAACGGTCTTGTGAGCTAATTGCTCCACTTTTTCCACTCCAAATGCACTGAGATGCATGACAAACAATATAATGATCCAATTCAGATCATCTATTCTTATAAGAAAAATAATATTTTGTAAAGTTGTTTCTATTTATTTTATTCTTAATAAATGAATTTAACACAAGTGAGTAGAGGTTTTTTTAAGTGGAAGTGATTGGGTGGAAGTTTTGTTTTCAATGTGCTTAAAATAATTATATGCACAAGTATATTAATTTACTAGTTTATTTATATCTATAAATACATCTTTAATAATAATTCAAAAAAGTTAATATTGTTGAGGGTGGAAGAACAGGAAGAAGTGGGTAGAATTAAGGAGTAATTCTACAACAACCCAAGTCCTACACCTTCAATCAATTCAATCAATCCAAGAACTACTGGTATTTCCACATTCTCTTGATGGTTTCAATTAACTTATGGCTTTTCTACTTCAATTGGAAATTATCAATGCCATGGCATAATGTATCTCATAATGAAGTTTTGGTCAATAAACCAATCTACATGTATCAAGTTAGTATATGGACATTTCAGATAAAAGACATTAACCTTAATCGTTGGTTTGGTTTCCAATATAGAAAACCACAACAAAAAGATTTTGATATTATGTAATCTAGTATCATTTTAATAAAAAAACTTATTTACAAAAATATCAATTCAAAAAAGTGTCCCCCTATACATGAATCTTCTAAAACCCACAATTTTTACAATAATTCATCTTACAGTGCACCCTAATCCTATATCCAAGAAAGGGCATCGAGATCCAAAGTAAATTATGGCAAGGTTAAATTTAGAAAAATACCAAACCTATGTCTCATTTTAACCATCCACGAACCACCAATGTTTTGAAAACATTTAAAAATCAATGCTTTTATCCCTAACCATGCCTCTATGGAAAATACAAGACCGTGTAATATCTTTACTATCCCTTTTTAATTTTCCATTTTAATAATTAATTTCATTTTTTTTCCTTTTTTTTACTGTGCACTACAACTTTTTCATGCATCAACATATAGTACATGTATAAGTTGCACCATCTATAGTGGTCCTAACCTTCTTAATTACATTGAGGATTTGAAAAAATTTAGTGCACATATTTATTGTGATCCTTAGTGCATTGCATGACTTTCCAAAACATTTTTTCTTGTGCAAACTATATAGAAATTCAATTCTCAATGTAAGAGGCATTTGTCTTACATTAGTGGTGCATGTTATTGGACTAGACACATTAGTACTTTCTATAAAATTCAGCCAAGGACAATTTTAGGGGCTGATATTTGTAAGTGAGCTAATTTTTCATGTTTTTTCGAAAAGAAAGATTTGCTAATTTCCCTTTCATCTAAAAACGATTCGTCCAAATTTTATAGTATAAAATTATTTCACCTTAAAAATCACAAAATTTTTATAT
>APFE031006497.1:0-14552 GCA_000404065.3 Pinus taeda
TAGTCATGAACAGGTTTCAGAATCAGATTACGAACAGGGTTCAGATGGAGGACATGAACAGGTCTCAGATGGCGATGATGAAGAAATTCCTGCAGTTGATAGACAACCCATTGTGGATGCACCAGAAACATTCTTAAGGAGATCTACAAGGATCAAACGCCGTCCGAGAAGGTATGATGATCATGTTACTTCAGTTGCTTTGATCGCTAATGATGATGAACCTTTGTGTTATCAGGAAGCTATAGAAGGTTCAAATAGTGACAAATGGAAAGCAGCCATGAAGGAAGAAATGATGGCCTTAGGTAAGAATGGTACGTGGGATCTGGTTGAACTTCCCAAAGGCAGGAAAACTGTGGGATGCAAGTGGGTGTTCAAGCTGAAACGGGGTGTGAATGATACGGAAGACAGGTACAAAGCTCGGCTGGTTGCAAAAGGGGTTTCTCAGAAAGCTGGCATAGACTTTCATGAGATTTTTTCACCAGTGGTTAAAATTGTTTCAATTAGAATTGTGTTAGCATTAGTGGCTTTGTTTGATTTGGAGTTGTAGCAGTTAGATGTTAAGACTGCATTTCTACATGGTGATTTAGATGAGAAAATATATATGGAACAACCGGAAGGGTTTGTTCAGCATCGCAATGAGAAATTTGTCTGCAGGCTCAAGAATTCATTATATGGCCTGAAGCAGTCGCCTCGGCAGTGGTATAAGAAGTTTGATTCTTTCATGTTGAGTCAGAAATATGTTAGAAGTGAATATGATCATTGTGTTTATTTTAAACAGTTGAATAATGGCATATTCATTATCTTGGTATTGTATGTTGACGATATGCTTTTAGCAAGCAAAAGCATAGAAGAAATCAACAGTTTGAAGGCTCAGATGGCAAGGACATTTGATATGAAAGATCTAGGAGCAGCAAGACAGATTTTGGGCATGGAGATTTTCAAAGACAGGAGCAATGGTAAGCTATGGCTATCACAACAATAGTATATTGAGAAAATACTTTTGAGGTTTGGTATGGATAATGTGAAGCCTGTTTCAGTCCCTTTATCTTCCCATTTTAAGCTTTCTTCGAGTTTATGTCCTAATACAGATGAAGAAAAGGATTATATGTCTCGAATTCCATATGCCAATGTAGTAGGATGTTTAATGTATGCGATGGTTTGCACTCGACCAGATATTTCACATGTAGTTGGGGTTGTTAGCAGGTACATGGAAAATCCGGGTAAAGAACACTGGTCAGCAGTGGAATGGGTGATTCGGTACTTGAGAGGCACAAGTAGTTATTGTATTTTGTACAATAAGAGTAGTGAATTTGTTTGCGGATATGTTGATTCCAATTTTGCAGGTGATTTGGATAAGACAAGGTCAACTTTATGGTACGTCTTTACTCTTGCAGGTGGAGCTATCAGCTGGATGTCAAAGCTATAGAACATTGTTGCTTTGTCCACTACTGAAGCAGAATACATTGCTGCTTCTCATGCTTGCAAAGAGGCAGTTTGGTTGAAAGGTTTGCTTGGTGAGTTGGTAGGTTACAGGACAACATCAGGGTTACTTTGGATAGTCAAAGTGCAAACATTTGGCTAAAATCCGGCCTATCATAGTAAATCAAAGCATATTCCAATGTAAGTACCATTTGTTAAGAAGGTTATCACTGAAAGGGAGTCTCTCTTGAAAAAGGTGCATACAAAGGAGAACTGTGAACATGTTCATGAAACCAGTTTTGTTGGAGAAGCTACGTTGGTGTTTGGCTTCTCTTGGCTTGCAGAAAAGATAAAATAATAATAACAAGGCATCAGGCGAATTGTTGTCAAGGTGGAGATTGTTGAGATTTTCAGTTTGAAGTCAAATAGGCAAAAATCTCTGAAGGATGACAACAATAGGGATTCAGTTCCTAGATTAGCTCCAGGTTGTTGGGAGTGAGTTAATGCCTCCTATATTTGATGTAAGGGAGTTATGAGGCTGTTAGATTCTCTATGCTATATAACAGGCAATCATTCGGATGATTTTCTAAGAGAGTGTGAGGATTTCTTGATGTAATCTTCAATTTGATTAATATATTCCTGATGCCTATGTTTGGTGGACGTAGCCCAGATTGGTTGGGTGAACCACGTTAATTCTTGTGTTTATGTGCTTGAATACTACTGTGTGTTTAATTTATTTGCTGTGCACCTGATCCAACATTTTGTAAACGAACGCCTTCAAACGAATTTCCTTTGTTTCAGCTTGGGTGCTTCGGCCCTGCAGTCATCTGCTTGCACCTTCGCCCGTTGCTTCAGACCAACTTCACACTTCTTCCCTTCGTCTTTCCTTGAACACTTTGAACTTGTGTGTTGATTCCTTGATGCCAAAATGAATCCCCATGCCATCTTGTTTATAAACAAACGCTGCCATGGAGTGGCACGTCGGCTCAACCAGCCGACCTCTGTTCAACCCTTTGTTTCACTTCTTGAATGGGTCGGCTCGCCCATCGGTTGACCTAAGTGTGGTGTCCCATCAATTGGCCTCGCCTGCCTGTTGGCGCGCCGAGACCACCCACGACCTATATACTCAAATGACTTCAAAACACTTCACATTTCTTCCCACCGTGCTACAACTCTTTAGCTCGTTGCCTCCGTGCGTGTTGTCATGTCGCCTGCGGCTCGTGGTCCTCACATTCTCCTCCACTTGAAATCATTTTTGTCCTCAACAATCTCTCATCTCAACAACCATCTGTCACCAAGATATCCATACCAATGCCCATATAAACCACTAGTATGTCATACATCGGAAAGTCTCCTCAATCCATGATCATCAACCACATCTATCGCAATCTTCACATGTTGCTCCCACTGTGGAAGGTTGGCCCCTCCAACTCAATCTATATGCTTACTGCAACATATCGTGTCGACCTCGTCATGTATAGTCATCGTGTGAACTTCTGCTATGATACTCCAACATAATGTTAATCCATCTCTATACACCATCGACCCCCATGACTCGAACTAGTCGGGTAGCTAATCCAACTGTCATGCTCAAACCGTGAGAATGCACATTCTAATGTCATCATCAGTCGTTTCTCAGACACCTATCACAACATTAACTCGATCAAGAATCCATATCCATCTAAGTAAGCCATGCCCAAGTCCATGAAGTAGTCTTCATCTCATCTGCAACATGCTGCCCATGATATTTAGTATCAATGTGCTGCATGAAATCAGCTGCATCTATCCCAACATCATCATCTATTTGTGCAATATCCATCTCTTCAAAGTGAAGAGATCCTCTCATCAAACCCCGACTCTTGATGTGCCACACCCAGGTCCATGAAGACATCTCCATCATCTCTGCAATGTGCCATTCCTCAAGTTTTTTAAGGAAACAAGTATACACTTGTCTCATCTCTGATGTATCAAAAGTGGTTAAGTCTCGGTTCAACCCATGCCCAAGTGTTACCACCAAGGCATCATCATCATTGTAACTCCATCACTCCAAAGTGTCTCATATCGATCCTCCTCATTAAGTCACTCTTTCAAGCACACCCATACATGTACTTAAAATCATGCCCCCCATCCTGTATCAAAGTCCCTGACCTCAGCTCCTCAATGCATCAGATCCTCTAAGTCGACCATATATGAAGTCCCCAAAAGTCACAACCTCATGTCATCATGAGCTCCATGAGCCATCTCCAACAAACACCCTAGCAAGCATACATGTCTCGGCCCAAAGGTCTTTGTAAGATGCCTTAGCTCTCCACATAGTAGGAATGCTTCATAGTTTGCTCACAAATCCAACGAGTCCATGGACTTGTTGTACATAAGTGCACAACATCTCCATCAGCTCATAAGTAAAAAATATCCATGTCACATCAACAAATCCACCTGCAAAACATCTCTGCCTTGGCACTCCTCCTAAGTGACACCTCTACAAGTGTTCCTACATAATGTCCTTGCATAAGACTGCCATGCTCCATGTCTCCAACCTGATGTCCATGAATCAAGTTGTCCATGTTGTCTAACTACGTAGACCCATCACAACAATCAGTCATCTTCATCCATATCTGCAATCCAGTCTAGTGAACTCGGTCACCCAACCATATCATCATCACATGAGTCTCTCCACCATGGCTCCCCCATTAAAGGTTCCACCAATACTTCCTCTTGGTCTCGGCGATGAGAAGTCCACCCAAGTATCACCATACTCAAGTGTGTGCCCTCTCCCAATCTGTTGATGAGTCATACCAGACACTTAGCTAATTCTCCATATGGCTAAAGCATGACCCATTCTTCCACAATGGTCATCATGTTCCACCCTTGTCACGGGCCTTTGTACCTTCTGCCATAAGGTCAAACAACCCCAACAAGCCCTGCAACAGTAAATGATTCTTGCGTCTCCATACAAGGTCTCATCGTAGACATCCATGCTAAGATCCTCCCTTGCATTGGCAAACTGATTTTGCACTTCCTTACATATGGTCCATCTACCAAGAGTCTCACTGAGACACAAGTATAAATACTTCACCATGAGGCTCCTCCATGTGAGTTTCCTCATCCACCAATGTCTACAAGCTGCACGATCCTGGTCCAACTTGAACACTTTCAAGTCCATCCTCCATCATTGTCACATTTGCAACATCCTCAACCATCACAACTTCCTCTTCTTCGTCATTGCAATATGCAGCTACATCTTGCTCCATTGCCCAACCAAGTTGACGAAGTTTGTCTTCAACATTCTTTTCCAAGATTTCAAGTTTATCTCGAATCCGTGGGTTCTCTTCTTTCATCTTCTTCAACCTGTATAAGGTCAGCAAGAGCTTCCCTTCACATTCTTCCAAACTTGCCATGTCTTGTCATTCAACTTGGCCCAAGCACAGTGCTTTACCCCTGCTAAACATGTCATGAAGTGTTACACTTCCCTTTTGCTAACCTGAATCACCTGTCATGGATGTCAAGTATTCAGCTTCTTGTCCTGATCAGCTCTGATACCATGTGTCATGTTAGTGCAGTGGGATCAACTCCTCGTCGTTCATCGGCTCTCATACCACCTGTCACGCCCCTACATTGGCGATACTCTTCCAATCATACTATAGGAGGTGCAGCACCAGTGACCACTTTCTTTTCACTAATACTTTCAATCGTGGACTACGCCTACTTTTGATACTTCATTTATTTTTCAACAGCTAATCATATCTTTCATTATACCACTTATCATATTAACTTCATTACCATGAATCTACATTAACATGAAATACACAATAGTATAACTCGAAGGGGCAATTCCCTGTAATGAGTCTGCCTATAATAATAATGTTAATCTTAAGAATTACATATAAGTTTACATCCAAGGGAAACCCTAAATTTCACCTTTACACTTATACAAATTCACTTCCTGCACCTGTCATGTAGCCTCGTCCAACCCTAGGCAAAGTCGCCTGAACTTGTTGTTCAGCTCATTCGCCTCGTGCATGGTTCGCCCATTCACCAACTTCTCAATCGTCAGATGATTCTTCATTTCGTTTGACTTGGGTGCATTTCACCAACTCGCCCTTCGTTCACCGTTCACCGTTCACCCGAATGCCCTTTGCACATTTCGTTCAACCCGTCGTTCGGTCAGACGCCGTACTGTGCCCTCGCCCGACTTCTCGAACAATCTTCCTCGAACGACTCTGCACGAACGCCCTCGAATGACTTTCCTGAACAAATGCCTTCAAACAACTTTCCCCAACGGACGCCTTCGAATGACTTTCCTGAACGAACGCCTTCGAATTATTTTCCTAAATGGACGCCTTCGAATGAATTTCTTGAATGGATGCCTTAGAATGAATTTCCTGAATGGATGCCTTTGAACAACTTTCCTTCATTTCGGCTCGGGTGCTTCGGCCTTGGACTCATCTACCTGCACCTTCACCCATTGCTTCAGACCAACTTCGCACTTCTTCCCTTTATCCTTCCTTAAACGCTTTGAACTTGTGTGTTGATTCCTTGATGACAAAATCACTCCCTACGCCATCTTGTTTATACACAAACACTGCCATGGAGTGGCACGTCAGCTCGCTCAGCCAACCTCAATTCAGCGCTTTGTTTCACTTCTTGAACGGGTCACTCGTGCATCGGCTGACCCAAGAGTGGTGTCCCATTGTTTGGCCTCGCCCGCCTGTCGACCTGCTGGGACTGCCCACAACCTATATACTCAAACAACTTCAAAACACTTCACGTTTATTCCCACGTGCTACAGCTCCTCAGCTCGTCGCCTCTATGCGTGCTGTCATGTCGTCTGCTGCTCGTGGTCCTCACAGGCATGGACTGGAGAATTAGATCAGGTGAATATTTTCTTTGGAAGAGCTTTCTGTTCTGGTATGAAGTTTTCAAAAGTTTAGGTCACACTGCTCTTATCATGTTTGGATTTTTAATTTTTTTCCAATAGAGTAGAGTTTTGAACCTGTGATTGTCTTAACATAGTACCTTATCATTTCTACTCTGTGTTATAACGTGTTATGTTATGTTGGCTAATGACACTAAAACATTATAAAAATATTAATAATAATAATTACAATATTCATTATTTCATTTTTCTATTTTTTTTAATTAATTTATAGTATTTTATTTTTATTAAAATATATTAATTTTAATTAATAAAATTTGTTGAAATATAAATATTATTATGTATATTTAATTTAACATTTTTTAATATAAAATATTATTGAAATTAAAAAAAATATTAGTTTACAAAAACAATTTAAATGACCATTATTGTGGCCCACATAGGGGTGGATGACTAAAGCATTAGTGTGGTTAAGAGGATCAACCACCCCACCAAATCCCAAGGCCTATAAAGGAAGGGGTGGTGTGACATGTTCCCCCATGCATTAAATGTGTGATAATACCTCTTATCTCATGAAGGAACTCGCTCAATGTCTTGTGATTTTTCTCTATGGTTGCTCATTGATGCTGGTCGTGCAATAAGAGGTGGAAGGGTTGACCACATGGAGGCCTTGTAAGCCTCGTATTGAAGTTATAGGATGGACATTTCCTACCACATTTCTTGTCTTTCATGTGAATCAATGGATGGAGATGGTTTGCTAGTAAAGTTTGGGATCCTTGTGTTGGAAAAACCTCAACATTCAGTGAGTTGCTGAGTGTAGAGGGAGAGGGACACATGATTCTCCAACTATTGGTGGGTCTGCAATAAAGCTCTTCCCTTCAAATTCAACTTGTTTAGGGGTAATTCACGATGGTTGGTTAGCCTAGTTTTTAATCTTTATTATTGTGGTATATTGGTTCACCATCGGGGTAGGTTTCCTCTTATAGTTTACCTTAGATGTTGGTCTTTGTGGTCTATTTGTCTTTTTGCAATTTGTTTTCTGGGTCAATTTGTGGTTCACAATCAAGGGTTATGCCAAGGATCTTAGTCCACTTTCCATTGCCACGTTCTATTCTTAATATCCCCTGCAATGGTCAAGTACACACCTAAGAGGAGGGGGGTTTTTATTATAATTCTGGCCACACTGGTTGACAGGGGACATAAAGCACTAGTTAATTCCCTAGGTCTCTTGTCTCATTCTCAATGTTGGTCTTTATTGTTTGTCTACTTTACTAAAAGTTGTTTTGAGGGTTAGTATGTGGTTCTCGCTCAACGATTGTGACGAGGAACTTAGTTCATTGTCCCTTGACACTTTTTTTTTTTGCTATCCCCTCAGATGGTTAAGTACACGCCTATAAGGAGGGGGCTTTTTATTCATGTTCTATTCCCATTGGTGGATTGGGGGCTTGAAACATTGATTCATTTCTTGGGATTAAAGTCCTTGATCTTTCCTCGGAGAATGGAAAATTTCATTTTGGGTTCTCTCTTGTAAATTCTGTAACCTCTACTATCATAGGTATCCAAATATTTTTAGGATTCCATGCCAACATGGTTGCGCTCGCAGTGGTGTTAGAGAAAGGGGGCAGTCTCTTTGACCTCTTGTTGAGGTTCCAACTCAAGGAGAGCCAACAACCACCCAAACATAAAGTTCACACAACATGTGACAAGCGAATCACTACTTGGAGGGGTTCACACACCAAAATAAGCACTTTATATTAGATTCTAAGTTATTAAGTGAAATGCTTACCATGCACATGCAACAAAATATGTTAATGGAGCAATTCCTAAAGGAAATGCATGATGATCAAAATCCACTTATTTCCTTCACAAAAGACCTCTAAAGAACCAATGGCACATGCATGATAGCCTAGCCTATCTCCAATGAAACCAATGTTGCATTCAAAAGGTCTTAGAAAGCCTAGAGGATACATAATGAGTATACAAATTTGATGAAGATACCATTAGTACGTAACATCAACAAATATTAAAGTACCCAACCTTCAATTGTTTCAACCCCACTTGAAAAATGCAAAACAATAGCAAACTATAATTGATTGATATTATACTACACTATAGAGGCAAAGGCCCTTATTTATAAGAGAAGGGCACATTATATTCTATGTCCTCTTATGAATTGTTACTACAAATTAGCTAGCAGTCATATATCACTCTTATCCTTTCTCACAGGGAAAGAAAGGGTTGCACTAAACCTAGAGATGGGCATAAAGCCTTTAAGTGGGGCTTATCTCTTCTTCCAACAATGAATAATAGAGTATAGAAATCACACCTTTGAACATATGATATCGGTACCTCTCTTACTCTCGATAAATCTCAATTTAGATAAATTCCTCGCATTGGATCTTTCACTCTCAATCCAACCTGGATCAAAATTTCATTCTCAATCTTGCTTGGATCAAAATTTCATGAGAGATATGACGAAAAACTCAGATCTCTCGTCAAAATCTATCTCTTACATGTAAGGTGCCTAGGCCTAATCCCCTCAAATCCCAAGCCCTTAATCTTTGATACCCAAATAGAAAAACAAATATAACATAAAGATAACAAAATTGGAGATTTTATTAGCTGAAGCCCACACCACACAAAATACATAACAAAGTCCCATTTTATAGCAATGGGATTAATAGGCTAGATAACCATAACAACTTCAGAAGATAATGATGCCTATGTAGCTCAAACTCTCATTAAAATTAGAAACTAAAATCTTTCTAGATAACTATATTGAAACTACAAAAATTTAAAAAAATACATTGAAACAATACATTTCATCCATTAACTCTAATAAATATAAATATATAAATTAAAAAATATAAAATAATTTCTTGTTATTAATTAAAAAAGTGATCCTCAACCAAAAATAAATGAGAAAGATTTTTTAAAAGATAGATCAGGAAGATGGCAAAACAAAACATCTTAAAAAGACTTTAAGAGCCTCTTAAAAGATAAAAAAATTGAACCAACAAAGTACACAGAGTTTTTTTATTCTAACAAATATGATAATGAAAACCAATTTATTTATATCCTAAAATATCTCTTTTGGTGATCATTATAATTAAATGTCCAAAAGCAAAAGTACTAATGAAAGTCTAACAAAAGAAATAGAAAAACCAATTTATTAGCATGCTAGAATATCTATCCAAAAGCAAGAGTACTCATGAAAGCCTCACAAAAAGAAATAGAAAAACCAATTTATTCACATCCTAGAATATCTATCTGCTTCGGTCATCATTATGATTAAAAGTCCAGAGGCAAGAGTGCAAATGAAGGTCTCACAAAAGGAATAGGAAAGAAGCAACGAAAATATTGATGGAACAAACATAAAATAATAAAGTTACAGTGTCCATGATTAATGGAAATACGAAGACAAGGACATACATTAAAAAAGCAACATCAGTGATTATTTGAATGGAATGCAATGAATCTTCTCAATTAACTTTTACAATAATAGTTGTGCCAATCTATTTTGTGGAAATTTTGGCAGAGTCTGCTCATGTGAGGGTACGTAAAAGACAAATTCCTTATCGCCTCGTCTTTTCCCAATGTCGGTGCAGTCGACGGAGTTTGATAATTGCACGTAGGAAGACGTCTTTATTTTTTTCAAAGAGAAAACGCTGCTTCTGTAAAATAAAAACAGTACATCTGCATAAAGCTTCATAGCTTCATTATCTAGGCAGAATGTTATAAGTAAAAAAACATTAAAATTATATAATATATATTCTATACCTTACCAAGCTTAAATTCAAATTCCATACGATACAATAAAAACTTGAACTATATTTTTTTATTTCGATAAGATACATTGTAACTTGAATATATATAAAAAAAATTCTTCCAAAAATAACATATTTCTTAATTCATTTAAAAATTTGAATGATTTCTAATAACTCTATATCATATAATAGCCTTAGAAATACAATTCACTTCAAAAAATTATAAATCCAAACTTACTATTCCCTCCAAAAACTTAAATCTAAAAATTCTCAAAAGTATGTCCTGGGTTTTTAGTATGTCTAAAATTCTTATTTAATAAATAAATACATATTTAGAAAATCACTATTTTAAATTTATTTATTTATGTAAATTCTGTCCAAATAAAAATATATTTAAAAATGAGTAATAATCTACTTTCACTTTCTTCTTTTTTCCTTTTTTTGGTCTTCCAGCCCTCCAAAATCCTGCATTATTGGCTTTCCAACCTTCCAAAATATGAATGAAATTGAAAAAATATATTTTTCTAATTTCACAATTGTTTCTATTTTCTATATTTTCCTTTTCAAATACACACAATTTTCAATATATTGAAAACTACCCAATAATCCCGAGCAAAGCAATCCCTCATAATGTTAAAGTATATCTGAGTTTCATTTCTGCCTAAAAAATCAAGCCATATCTCCTCACTTGCTTGGCCTTCCAACTTATTCAAACAAAGAAAACTGTGAAGGAATCGAATCGAATTCCTACGAACTATTCGTTGATCGAATTGAATGGATGAATTTCCGAAATGTTTGGCCTAATTCGGGCGAATTTGGTAACTATGGTCCATGCCATTTCTATCGACAAAATATAGTTTATGGGATATATACAAAGCGTGCAAAAGATCAAAATAGAGAAAACTGGAAAATAGAAACTTGGAAATCCCGCAAATAGGCAAGGTGAAAAGAGTCAAACTAATTCATGGTAGGCAGAGTAGGTCATCCTCCTTCATAGTGTTTTCAACCATGCACTTGTAGTGCATGAAACCAAAGGATTCGCCTAAGCCATCCTCAGATAGATTGTTAGCCACAATGTTACTTGCTTTGTATACATGTGAAATGGAATATGCAATGATAGATCTCAGAATGTGCATGATCCTCCTTAGCCTGCCCAAAAGTAAGGGGGGAATGAACTTAGTAGTTCCCTCTATTCCATCAATAAGAGCTTTGGAATCCCCATAGATATTCAACCAGTTTAAGTTCTTGTGTTGTGCAAACCAAAGCAGCCCCCACAAAGCAATAATATCCACTCTAGTGTTGGATCCAGAGTCATCATTCCAACAACGATGATATTGTTTACATATTTTAAGACACATGACAACACCACAAACACAACTGTCGTGCTACGCAGCACCATCAAAGAAGCTAGTGGGGAGACGTATTATAGGAGGCCTCAATCTAATTGAGTGATTAGCAACTTGAGCTGCATTTTGTGAGGTGGAATTCATCCAAGAATGAATGTTATGTATGATCCGACGATAGTTAAATAACCTTCCTTCAAACAGGAACTGATTACGATCCTTCCAAATTTCCCAGATGTTGTAGAGGGGAAGCGCCTTGTATTTTTTTTTAAACTACACAAGTCAATCATAAACTCTTCAAAGTTGTTCATCTGTCAACATGGGATTGATAGAGTTGTAGAAAAACAGTCCCAGATCTGATTGATGTAGTGGCAAGAGAAGAGGATATTTTGAACAATTTCAGAATTTGCCTTGCAAAAAATACAAATGCCCAAGCCCAAATGTCCTATTTCCCTCAGATAATGCCATTTTAGAATCTTGGTTCTCCAGACCAACTAGGAAAATAGAATGATTTTGTAGGAACCTACCATTTCTAGATTCTGGAAAACCATGATCCATCCATCGGGGCATCAATATGTGCCATCAACAACTTGTATGTGGCAGCCACAATAGGTGCATTTTTAGCAATCCTTCCCACCCAGTTGATTTTGTCGCCACTTCTGCAGTAGCGCAACCCTGCACTGCTCAGCATGTTAACATATTCCACCCATTCAAGGGCACATATGCTATCCAAGTTTAGCGCCGCCATGTTTTTCTAGATGAGACATTCAGCTTCCAATCTATTTATGATCTAAGATATGAAGAAAAAACCCCCACACTGTAACAATGTTAAGGCATGCTTGCTCAACAGGGATATGACGTTAATCCCCTTAATCGAGTCTAATATGATTAGGATTTCTTCCCATTACCAAACTCTTAGGCCATACCAAATCGCCATCAATCCAAAAATTTGACAAAAGAGCACCAGATCAACGAACCTTTGGTTAGTCGCATACTAGTGTCCTTGTATATAAATTCCATATCCATATCCTTCATATACTTTCTCTTAAAAATATCCTGCCAAATCCCACTTCCATTTATTTCCCTCCACAGTGATTTGACTAGCAGTGCCTTCCCAAAGATTCTTTGATCTAGCAAGCCACAACCGCCACATTACTTGGGGATTGTGAGAGCATTCCATTCACATAGGTGGTATTTAAATGCAGGACTATTATGAACCCAGAGAAAATGTGAAGTGATAGCGTGAAGCCTATTTGCAATGGATGACGGGATGGAGTATAGGTGTGCCCAGTACACAACTAATTGTTGTAAAAAAACTTGAGTGAGAATATATCTTCCCCCTAGTGTGAGAAAATGGTTTGTCCAGGTGCTTAGTTTCTTCTTGTATTTATCAACTAGCCACATCTAATCTCTAGAACCATGCTTGTTAGTTTGAGCTTCAAACCCAGATAAGTAAAGCCAGCCTGCAGAGGTGTTGTCTGAACATTAAACACATTAGCTATATAATTGATATCCAGAATATCCATGATAGAGTTATATAAGAATGATTTACTGTTGTTTGATATCAGACCTGTAAAGGCAAAAAATCTGCGTAGTATCTGATGTAGAACGAACCACTGGGATCTGGAAATAATACCAAAATTCAAAATGTCATCTACAAAAAAAAGATTTGTGATGTTTACTTGTCTGGAGATGTTGACACCTTGAAACTATCCAAATGATCTAGCCTCCTTTATTTTAAGGCTCAGACCCTGCAAAACAAGAATGAACATGAGAGGAGAGATCGAGCAACCTTGTCTGAGGCCTCTACCAACACGAAAAAGGGAGTGTGAAGGAAGGTAATCAAAACAACAAAACTAGTAGACGTGATGTAGGCCATGATCCATTCCATTTTATCTATTTGGAGTCCAATCTTATGTAGCAAGAGACGAGTATACAAACAATCCACACTATCATAGGCCTTATGAAGATCAATTTTCATCACCAAAGCCTCCTTTTTCTTCATGTGAATGGTGTAAATGGCTCCCTGTGCCAAAGAAATATCATCATGTATCAACCGACCACTTAAAAAGCCAAATTTCTCACTAGTAATGTGCAGGGAAATTATCATTTTAATTCGACTCGCAATCAGCTTAGAATTAGTTTTATATAAAATTCTAGAGAGGGAGATAGGATGAAAATATCCGAAATTTCAAGTATTCAAGGATTTGGAAATAAAAGCCAGAAAGGTAGAGTTGATGGCACCTGAAATCTTACCCATAGTCTTGGACTCTTCCACAATATCCAGGATCGTTTTGTCCCATGAGATCAAAGAAATGCAGAAAGAATTCCATCGTCCAACCTTCCAAACCAGGACACTTATCTTTGGCAAAGGGTTTTAAAACATCAAGTATTTCCTCCATATTGGTAGGCCGGAAAAGATCCTTATTGGAATCAACAGTGAACATCTAAGGTTACAAATCCAAATCACACATCCTCCTTGGCTTTATATAAATTTTCAAAATACCTGACAACCTCAAATTGTATCTCCTTCATAGAGCGTTTATCTCCCCATTGTTATCCTCAATCTGCCAGATTGTATTAATTTGTTTCCGGTAGATTGAAAATTTGTGGAAAGATTTTGTTGTTGCGATCTCCCTCTCATAACCAGGTTTCCCTACTCTTGAGCTTCCATATGACCTCATGTATGTAGAGAATCTTGTTTTTCCTCTCCTTTAATATTCTGAGATTTTCCCACTTTGCTTGTGATGGAGTTTTCCGTTCCATCAATTTTTCGAAAGTAGTTATATCCTAAGTAATATTTTTTCGGTCCCAAAGAAATTGTTTCTTCTTTTCATGTTCCCACACTTCGGTCTTTTTCTTAATAATGTTGAGCTTTTCCGTCATTACCCCCATCGTTGATCCCATCTGAGTACCATGCTTCTCAGTCCATGTTGATCTCACCAAATCATTATAATCCTTTTCCTCCAACCAAACTTTTTTGAACTTGAAAGGAATGCCCCGTCTTCTGTCGTCTAGTCTCCATTGTAGAATAATAGGCAAGTGATCAGAGATGTAGTTCCTATGTACCCGGGATCGTAGATTCCCCAACTGCTGAACAACATTCTCTCGTATAATATGCCTTTATATCCTCTCACGGAAGCATCT
>APFE031006497.1:20447-49214 GCA_000404065.3 Pinus taeda
CACTGAATTGATGATCGTTGATCCTTTGACTAAGGGCATGCCACCATTTAAATTCAAGGATCATGTAATGAAAATGGGACTTGGTTCCATTATGTAGTTTCTCATTGTATGGACAATGTTATTTTAATGAAATTCTTAATTATTGTGATGTTTTTTCTCATATTTATGTGCACCTTAAGTTGATTTGAGAAAATTCATTTAAGAAGGACCAAGAATAAACATAAGGTTTATTCATTAAGAAATCGTTGCCACATAAATTATAATAAGAATAAATACATAGTAATACATGGAAGATAATACTCGTCATTAGAGGACTTATCGCCATGATTCATGTATCTATTACTTAATACAGATTATCAATGGGTTTTTATGTTGAGACATTAAGTTTGGAAGTATGGACCAAGTGGGAGAATGTTAAGCTCCATTAATTTTTTTATCAACTACTGCCTACAATTATGGAAATAAACTGCAATCTTTCCTTAATTTCTGGAAACCAACTGCAGTAATTTCCTTAAATTAAGGAAATAAATTGCAGTTAATTAATTTTCTTGTTGGGAGCTTCTGAAGTGGTCCATTACTCCATCTGCAGTTCTCTACCTTGATATGTGGAACACCTGACACATAGCCAACATAAGCTTGATGGAAGCTTGGCTATAAATACTTCTGTTTGGTCCCGAAGCTTGTATCTTAATCCCCTTCAGTTTTTACACCATCAAGCTGAGAGAGCAGAGCTTGGAAGTGCCTTCAGACTTTCTGTATTCTTTTCTTTCTGCTTGGATGAAGATTGTGTTACGATATTTTTAGGCATGGATAAAACAAGGCAGCAGCTGTTGCTCCCCATTGAATGACTTTGGATTGAAGCTGGAGCGCTGTTTTCAGTCAAGAAAGCAAGTGGATTGTGGAAGCGTAATAGGAAAGTTTCGGTTCACAGCAAGAGCATTATTAATGGCTGGAGGTAATTTATTTTCCATGGGCATTAAACCTTCATTTTTTATTCTTAAAGAAATTAATTCCAAATGTAAAGAATCGTATTTCTGCTTGCATTTTTACTGGGCATTAAAGTTTATTCCAGTTTTTTTTTTTTTTTTTTTTTACGATTCTTTAAGTTTTTATAATTTCTTTAAAGTTTTGATTCCACATATAGAATCGTTGTCATAAGCTAACATCATTTTTATATGACAAATGTTCATATTACATTTTTATTTAATTAATATGAGTTAAACATATATCTATTTAAAAAAACATGTAGCAAGATTTATTTGGAGATTTAACTCCTACTTTAGTGCTTGATTGAGATATTTGTTCAACTAACTGATTGTGTGATTAAGATAGAAGTCTTATCTTGAATAAATGATTTATGTATTTATATCCGTAATTAATTTAATTAATTTAACTTAAATTTTTATGTGTGCAATTGGTTTTCTTACTAGGTATCAGAGCTTGTGATGTGACTATGTGGATAACTCCCTTAAAGAGGGCCACGGATATAATCTGTTGTAGATTGAATTGGTGTGATTTGTGTGTTTGGAGATCATATTATAGTGATATGGTTGAGCGCAGCATTGGCGTAGATGCAGTCTGCTGGAAATCAATGTTGTCTCTATCTATATTTTAGAGTTGGTTCGCTAAAAGTTGGGTACAACTCTAGCGATATTTCAATGATTTCATTATTGAGCAAGAATTGTGGATCATTGTGTAGTAAATTGTGTATCACTTATCTATTCAATGTTGTCAACTAAGTCGTTTATTGAGGCAGAGGAATTGTTTGAAAGACCAAAAGTGGCTAGAATTTGGGTAAAAGGAAATTCAAAAAATCTTGTACAAACAATGTTTGAATCATGTTTTTGGTGGTGGAAATAGATTCAGCACCATCAAAAACTTGTAAAGTACCTAAATTATGAAATTTCACAACTTTTACTTGAATTTACAAAAACCCCTAACAAATTTTTTCAAAATATATCAGAGATTTCCATAACCTTCGATCAAAAAAACATAATGGTTAGACTACGAGGTAGTCAAGTAGAAACATGTGCTCGGAAAAATCTTGGAGCATTGTGATCTGCATGAACGAGTTTGCATCGAGATCTGTCGAGAGCATTGAAATGCGAGCGTTAATTACCGTGAACAGATGCGTATTACACATCTGTTTTAAGAAGTGCAGACCTCATCTGGATATTGAAGTGATGCGGCGTAGTTTGCGAGTGGTGTGACTATGACACGTGGGTGGATCTCAGCGTCTAGAACAGGATTGATCGACATATTGGTGAGTGGCTGAACAATTACGTTGTTAAGTGTGAAGTTGACCGTGCATGTACACACTTCTCTTTTAACATCTCAAGTTTTTAGCAACAACCATGTTGTTGCACCCTTCCAAAGCATTTCACCTTTGTTTACATTAGAGAGAGATTTGTAGAGGTCATGGAATATTATTTCGCTTACGGCAGTGGAAGGGAGAAAAGTAAATTGATTTGTGAGCGTGATCTGCTATATAAATTTGGTATTGTGGGCGCTGTCTCTGTCACAGCTGCGCTGAGCGGACTGGTTTTGATTGAGCGTGCTTGTGTGATTTGGGTGGCATTTCAAACCACATGTTTAAAGTTACAGTGCTGCATTGATGAAGGAATGAAATACTTAAGTCAAGTGTCCCCTTTCATGATTGATTGAGTTAGTAGTATTATACCATTAATTGGATAGCTTCATAATAGGCATATATTTTTTTGTAAAGATAAATGATGGAGAATGTCTAAATTAACGAGAAGTTATTTTGTAAAACTGATTCCATATATATTACATATCTAGATGGCTTTTTTAGATAACAGATGAGTATTTCAGTGGATGGAGCTCATAGAATGATTAGAAGTTTAATTATTGCAAATAGGTGACTGATTACATCTAAAGCAATTATTTTAAGAGATTGAGTGGTGTAAAACTCAATATGGATGGTGTAAAACTTAATATGGATGGTTGTTCTGATAGTTTGGCAATTGCGGATCTAGGGAAGGACCCCTCATTTCTTGAAGAAGTGGGAGTGGTCTTATCATAAGGTTATGCAGCAACTTGGGTTGTTCAATAATTGACTTCAGGAGATTTGTGATTTGGGAGTTTGAGAATGGAACTCAGGAATCTAGTTTGCTTACTACACCTTTCTGAGGGTTATGAGACTTAATGGAGTTTGTTCTATGAGATTTCAAAGATGTTTAAAGATGCTAATGAGAACTATGGGTTGTTCAATAATTGACTTTAGGAGATTTGTGATTTGGGAGTTTGAGAATGGAACTCAGGAATCTAGTTTGCTTACTACACCTTTCTGAGAGTTATGAGACTTAATGGAGTTTGTTCTATGAGATTTCAAAGATGTTTAAAGATGCTAATGAGAACTTTGCGGGCAATAAGATCAAAGGTAATCAGTTAAGGGAGGGACTTGGACATTTAACTTCTACTTGTCTTATGATGTTCTTCATCATTAAATGTAATTGTTGTGTAATTGTTAATTAGTTGGATGATTTCGTCCAACTAATATAGCTCCTACTTTGGTGTTTGGTTGAGATATTTTCTCAGCTAAGTGATTGTGTGGTTAAGATAGAACTCCTATCTTGAAAGAATGATTAATGTATTTCTATCTATGATTAATCTAATGTAATGTAAGTTTTTGTGTGTGCTATTGGTTTTCCTATTTATTCTTAAATATGAAATTCACGCTCACTTTACCATGTATATTCTTAGCTTGTAAATAGGCTTTATTAAAATAAATGGGTCAATGTCATGGATTATTGATACCACATCCCCTAAATCCATAACTCAAATTCATATGACACATGACATTTTTTAAATTGATCAATTTAATTGAAATGATGTAAAAGGCACACGTACTTCAAATAAATCTCAACCTTTATTACTACTAAAAATATTTTATAATATGACATGGACATTAAATCTTAGTCATCTATCTAATACTTATTTATAATTAACTTAAAATATTAGAAATATTATTCCAAATAAATACTCCTATAATAATTTAATTGAATTTTAATTTTTTTAATGTAAAATGTATCATAAAATACATATTTTAATATTTATCATAAATTTATACCTATAAACATTAAACAAACCTTTAATTTATATAATCTAAATCTATATAATTAGATTGGTTAAAAACTAAATTAAATTATGAAAATTCTATTTTCAGGGCCAAATAATAACCATCTTCAAAGTGACTACATAATTAATTAATGAGCTTAAAGTACAATTCCTAAAAACTAAGATAAGTAATGAGTATAAAATCCAATTCCTAAAAACTAAGACATTCTCAAATGACGTGAAAACTAAGAGTTGAGAAATGGATTTAGGGTTAATTTAGTTGAAGACTCAAGGTAAAGACTTTGTAAACTCTTCGATCAATATATGTTTCCTCAAAATTATTTGTTGAAGTAGTTTTAAATATATTATCGGATGAGTGCAGGTTTGATGGTATGCAATATAAGTTTTAAAATTTAATTTATAAAAAAAATTGAAAATTGAAAGAAGTGTAAGATGAAATTAAGAGTTAAGAAGTTCACAGGGCTTTGGATTGATAGTGAATGGGTGCATTGTTAAGGTACTCTTTAAAATTTAATCTATAAAAAATTGAAAATTGAAAAAAGTGTAAGATAAAATTAAGAGTTAAGAAGCCCACAGGGCTTTGGATTGATAGTAAATGGATGCATTGTTAAGGTACCCTTTGTGATAGGTTATTGGTTCAAATCCCCATGTGATATTCCTCCCCTTAATAATAAATAATAAAAATAATAAATCATAAATGTTAAATAATAAATAATATTAAAAATATATACAAAGTAAAAATAATAAAAATAAAAATAATAATAGCCATATTAAAGCTCTAAATAAGAATAAATAGATGAAAAACAAGAAAACTATAAAAAAGAAGGAAATAAAACAAGAAAGCTAAAAATCAAAAGAAAAGTAAGGAAATAAAACAAGAAAGCTAAAAATCAAAAGAAAGTTGGATGTAGACACATGGGGTGTGTGCATGTAGTTCTCCTTCCAATGTTTGTTCTATTTAATAGACAGTGAGAAAGATGAGAGGATTCCTGCATTCCATCTTTCCGAGATTCTATCTTTCATTCTCTTGGGAGAATGGTATTCTAAGACACAGGAGTCACTGGCAGTAGTACATTGATTGAGGGCTCGAGGGTGGTTAGTTGTAGCAAATCCTGGCACGATTGAGCTAACGGTTGGATGGAGAGTCGTCTCCAAAACCTTGTTGTGGTAAGCCTACTCCTACCACAGGTAAGCACTATTCATAGTTGAATTTAGTTTATTAATTACATGTTTAATTGGCTAGGTAAGTACCATTTTGATTTAAATTTAATGTTAATTAGATATTTATTCTTAGACTCTTACATATGATATAAGAGCTTTGGCTCAACCCTTAGGGCCTATGAGCATCTTAGAAAAAAAAATTATGGTGATTTCTGCAAAATTTAGAGATTAATTTAATCCTTGATGAACCTACTTTTTTGTGGCCCCCTCTTTTTTTTATAGCAAACGATTTTTTTTAAGAACCGCAAGGGTTTGAAGTATTTTGGAAGGTTTGATTTACAGTTTTAAGGTTTAAATCTTCCTCGAATCTTTCTTTGTGAAGTCGCTAGCCATTTAAGGGCTTTCACTTGCCAATTAGCAAGGATTCCATTGTCTTTTGTGGCTTGGAAAATTTTATTGACAATTTTTAGAGGGTCGCGAGCCTTGACGATTTTTCCTTGAATTTAAAATTTAAATTTTGGCGTAAAGGATTTACCAGGGTTTCAGTCTTGCAGATCCATTGATCATTTCTTTCATGGAGCCGTAAGTTAAATTTTGGCATCAAATATCCTAGCCGCGGGCTTAAGGGGGCCTGATCATTTTACTTGGTGATTATTTTATCTAACCCTTTCAGTTTGAAAGGGTTTTCAGTTTTCGTTTTGGTAGAAATCCATCTTTTGGAAGCCTGTAATAAACTCAAATTGAAATTTTGGTGACCGTCCTCAATTTTCTAGAGTTAGATTATATTTATTTTGGGAAGGTTGTTGCCAGTTTGATTATGAAAAATATCTAACATTCAAAACCCTTGCGAAAAACCCAGGCTCAATTTGGGGTAAGCCGTCATTTGAGGCTTGTAAAATTTTCTTGTCAATTTCTTTTGGAAACCAGCCTCAGAATTTTCGAGCCTGTAAAAAAAAAAAAAAAATTCGGAAGGCGTTTTCAATTTTTGAAGATTGATAAAATCTTTGAGTTCTGAAACCATATGAATTTCCTTTAATGTCTTAGCCTAAAAATTTAGGCAAAGAAATATTTAAAATTTAAATTTTTGAGGCCTCTTTGTCGTAGGTTTTCTTTTGTTTTTTGCATCACTTCCACTAATTTTTCCGTTCAGCCAAGACGTAATAATTTTGAAGTGGATTTCGCTTTAGGAAGGTTGATTTTTTTTTTTTTTGGGGAGAAATTTCTCTTTAAAATCATTATAAATATAATTTCTCCATTAATTTCTCTGCAACATATCCCAGGGTTAAATTTTTTAACAAGAAGAAGAGATCAAGCTTCCCAAAGCTTGCGGCTCAGAGAAACTGTGCCCAATATCTTTACGGCCTGCCACAAAAATTTCTCCAATTAAATTTTATGCAGCTATTTTTTTTTATTTAATTTCAATAGTCGTTTCACTACAATGTCGCAGTTTCAAGAAGGAAATATCTTAGATCTGCTATAATTGGTGTAACACCCATGATGATGTTTTCTTTTGCCCATGCTCAGGATTGATCACAGTCTTGTACTTGTGTATCTGTCCTAATTTGATGCCGACATGCAGGTCTAAACATCTAATACTTTATGTTCCAATCTTACTACATTGTAGGTCTGTCTCTTTATCAGTGTTTTCTATTTGTTGTCATCGACGTCGCCACACTAATTTCTGATTGCAAAGTTCAATATAAATATCTAATGTTGCGAAGCTTTCTAACGTCGGAAAAACAATTACTTTTGAGCATTTTAAATAATTGTTAATTTTTTATTTATTTCACTATTTAGTTCTCACTTTGTTTGCTACTGCTGTAAGGGAGGAGACTTGATTTTATTATTACTAGAAAAAAAAACCAATTGTGTTTCTAATTTAAGAAGAAGAAAAGAAAAAATCATTCTATAACTGCTCATAGACATGTAAAGGCATTCGGTAATAGACTTGCTTGATTGAGTAGGCGTTGATGTTTCTTAAAAAAATGAGTTGGACACTTTACCCATTAACATGGTCTAGAGTTTAACGTACTTATTATGATTAATACAATAAGGTGGAAGGTCCTTAAATCTAGTAATGAATTCTTTAACGAAATATATATTATATATAACATGTGAGTGTGACCACATTTAAAATTACATTCTTTTTCTGAGATGTATGTGTAATTTTGTATTTTATATATATGAGCTATAAAAATTATATTTTTACAAAGTGAAATTAAATTAAAATAATAAATATTATTATTTTGGATGGATGGTAAATATTTTATTAATAGAACTAATAAAAATATATTGTGAGAAAATGTAATATTGGGAAAAAATTGAGTATTGAAATATAACCATTGGTATATGTAAATACAAGTTGTTAATCAGTATAGAGTAGTAATTTTAAAATTAGTTATGTTATTAGATTATAAGTTGTAGTGAAGTTGTTTTTTAAATGAGTTATAAAAGAGGAATTTATTTAAATAAAAAAAAAAATGGATTTAAAGTGTATATGTTGGTTTAGTGTAAGGGGATATCTTAACTATGGCATGGAAAAGTTCAAGGAATAATGATGTTGAATATTAGCCTTCTTAATCACGATACTTGGTAATGCACAACGCTAAATTGACATAATAAATATTGATTTTTAGGTAAAGTTTAATGGACACATTGATATACAAACATAGTGATTGGTTAACCCCTTTTTGGGGCGAAGGGACTAGAAATACGAATTAAGGCCCATGTGGCTACTACGTTCTTTCTATCTTGACAAAAACAAACAAACATCTCTTTTCACAATAAAGTATTTGGATAATGATTTCTTAACTTTTGGAAAAAGAAAAACACTATGACTAATGAAAAGCACCAAGCATGAAGTGTAGGAGGAAATACTATTGGAAATTCTATAATGTGACTTTCAGAATGATTACACATGAATTGGCCTTAGTATCAGCTGATGTTTAATTGAATTAACAGGCAGTGAGATCAGATTTAAAAGCCATCCAGGTATGAGAAGTACATTTTCTTTCACTGTTTATTGCATGCCAATTATTTTCTTTGTATTTTTTATTTTTATTTTTATTAATCATATATGTAATTTCATATATATATTAACCAACGTGTTTCATTGACCTCTAGTCACTTTCCACCCTCTGTAAGCAATCTGATCTTGACTAATTCTGTTGCCATCTTTGCCCCTCAATACAACAGCCCGTGAAAAGGAATATTGTTGTATAATTTCTTCTTTCGGTACTAGTAGTGTGAATACTTAGATAAACAAGTATAAACAAATACCAGTTCTATATAACTTGTGGAAGGAACAATTACCTACCTTGGATAAGGAAATGGTACTATTGATTGTGTAAATGGTACTATTGATCTTATAGTGTGTGCAGAATTCTCACGATTATTGTCAAAAGGAACAATGGAATTTGCAAGAACATGCATAGCCATGGCCTCAAACTTACAATCTTATGTCTTATGTCTTATGTAGGCAATTTTATGTCTTATCCGGGAAATTAATATGGCTAAATGTATTTTAATTTAAGGGATGGTGTTGCCTTCATGGGTGCGCTTGCAGGCAAGCCATATAATTAATAGAATGATTTTATTTTGTGTTGGGGAGGGATAATCTTCCTAGTCATCTGATCCGGTTCTGGGTCAGGTGGCGGTGTCTCTTCTTTATGGTGTCACTGGAATATTTCTTTGATTGTATTATTTCTTAAATTTCCTTAGAGTAATCATTTAATAGCCATAAGAATCTCAAGATACATTCAATAAATTTGTTTAAACGAATTATTTTGTTAAAAGTAGTCCATTTGATTATTCTAACATAAGTTATGATTGCTGAAATAGATACTCAGAATATTTCACTCTACAACACATAATTTCAATTTATCCTAGCACATAAGGTCATGAATCTGTAGACTTAATATTGGTGTGACATATAATTTCAAAAGTCATGGTGAATTTTCTTTCAAAATTCAAGTACCTTCTTAAAACAATATTGCCACTAATATTCTTAAGCTTTACTCATTGGAAATTTGATTTTATGTTCAGACAATTCTCTAAGTTTTAGTACTACAAAATTAGTGATTATTGATAATTTGCATGATCAATCACACAGTTTCAAATTTTGCAATGGTCTAATTGCATGCCATGCAGTAGGGGGAAAATATACAAAACAATAGATTGAAATGAATCAAGAATCTTCAAAACTTTGTTGAATAAATTTGGCATGGTTAATACATATCTGGTTAAAAATTCACTGCATAATTATCACAACAATAATCTAAGTATTTTGGCTCTTATTTTATGCTTCTTCAGTGATGAATCTTTATATTGAGTGACTGATTACAATGTCTCGCTATCATTGCATGCATATGCGGGTGACTTGATTTCACTATTAGAAATCTGATATTTTTAGAGGTTGGATATATGTCTGATCTTGACATTACCATGATATATTACCTTTGCATTTGGCACTAAGCTTGAATCTATATCATTAGTATTCCTTATCTTACATTTAGTGATCATTTGAGAAGTGAATTAGTGTATTGATTTGATCATCTAGTGACTCACATCACATTGCAGTTTTGCTTTAACTAGCTATCCAATTTGGTATCTAAGGACTGATATATTCTTGGCAATAAGCTACAACAATTGGATTCTTGACAGCAGAATAATGTTGGTATAGCTTAAATTTTGGTGCATTCATTAGTTCCTCATTGGTTTTCTCATGCATCATTATAGACAACAGATTCTTTGGTTCTCTGTTCGCACTAGAATCTCATTACATGGTAAAACCACTATCTCATTTTCTTGAGTTGTTTGTGCTTGCATCCTCTTATCATTTTCTAAACATAAAAAGTGTTATAATCAACTACAACAGTTCTCTCCATTATAACCATATAACAAAGTGAAATTCTAAATGACTCACTTAATTAAAAATATATAGTTTTGTTATGACTCGTTGATTCATTGGAGAAGTATATAATCTTGTAATCTTGGATGGTGATAATCTACCCATAATTGACGATGTATAATTCTTTGAAAGATTGCACTATTGATATGGTATACTGGCATGTTTTTTGTAACAAATTTTTAATGCTGGTGTAACTACTCACCACTAGTTCATTTTACAACACAGTTTTTGAAGTATTTGGATAATTGAAGTTGAAATTTATCACCAATTAAAGTGCTCTAAAATAGCGAAATCTGTTCCAATTCACAATGGATAAACTCTGATATCTTATTACCTTTAGATGATCATTGTTCACTAGCATCTGTTCATTATTTTACTGTTCAATTTGATCTAAAAGAATAGAATAACATTCGTTGAATGTTGATCATACTATTCACTAATTGGGTTGGATTGATGTTCTCATTTCCTTTAGCGATAACAGTTTCTTGGAATTTCTCTGGTCTATTATTGCAAGAACATGACTCTCTCAATATGATCTTCTCATAAATTTAATTTTGCATTGCAATTTCCATTCAGATTACATGTATCTGCAAGACTTGGCAGGTGGATTATTTCCTATGATACTATGATCGTATGGTTAATGCATTGGTTACATGTTGGGTGTGATGATTCACAGAACTCCACAAATGGGCTGAGAGGGTCGGTTTATTTGATGATCTCATGTGAGCCCATACGCATGAGGGATAATAAGTAACACCATATGGGTTGGGGACAAAACTCAATCAACACTACATATGCCAGTGGTTCCTTCGTCTTGTGTATAGCTCTTGATGGATAGCTCTTGAAGAGCGATGGGACCATCTTGAGGAGGCCAAGTGCCTGATGTTCTAGGCTAGGTGTCTATTATTGGATTGGCATGCCAAAGTCTTGAAGGGATGTAAAAGACTTCGATGCCTGGGGCTGTTCGCCTTAGTAATTGTGGAGGGAGAGGGCCAGCCTTGCGAGATGCCTGAGGTCATTGAGTACCAGACCGGATGCTTACCTTGGGGAAAATGAGGTCTGAGTCAGGCACGAGTCTTGGGGCTAGCCTTGGACTAGGATACAGATCAGGTCAGGCTTATGCCTGGTGCGGAAAGTGGGAAAAAGGACAGAGATTCCTTGAGATTTCCCGGGGTGTTGGGGACTTTCGATACCTGCTGGTTATACTAGTTCAGCAAAGGGTGTTGGCAACATGAAGTAAATAAAATAATAAATAATAAAATAATAATAATAAATGTAAATAATAAATGATATTAAAAATATATACAAAGAAAATAAATAAAAATAATAAAAATAATTCCCTCTAATAACTATACTAAAGCTCTAAAAAAGAATAAATAGAAATAAAAAAAGAAAACTATCAAAAAGAAGGAAATAAAACAATAAAGCTAAAAATCAAAAGAAAAGTAAAGAAATAAAACAAGAAAGCTAAAAATCAAAAGAAAGTTGCATGTAGAGACATGGAGTGTGTGCATGTGGTTCCGCTTCCAATGTTTGTTCTATTTAATAGATGGTGAGGAAGATGAGAGGATTCCTACATCCCATCTTTCCGAGATTCTATCTGTCATTCTAGCAAATCCTTGCACAATTGAGCTTACAGTTAGGTGGAGAGTCATCCCCAAAACCTTGCTGTGGTAACCCTACTCCTACCATAGGTAAGCACTATTCATAGTTGAATTTATTTTATTAATTACATGTTTAATTGGCTAGGTAAGTGCCTCTGATTTAAATTTAATGTTAATTAGAAAAGTTAATTAGATATTTATTTTTAGACTGTTGCACCTCGTGGGTGCTTACCTACCAAAAAAAAAAAGTCAAAAATATGTAATATCGGTTATTTTGTAGAGATATTAATTTGTAAATATACACAATTTATTAATTTTGTTAAAAATATTATAAATATATATTAGGAATGATTTTAAATATTAAAAAATATATTATATAATTAGATAATTTTATATTTATTTGTTGATTTGGTCAAAAGTATTATAATAATCTATTAGGAATGTTTTCAAATATTAAAAAATATATTATATAATTATATAATTTTTATATTTATTTTTTAATAAATAAAAAAATATTAGTTTTGAAATGGTATTTTATTATACTAAGATCCGGTGGTAGAAGTGATTAATCACATTATAAATCTAGAAACAATCACGAGTTAGATGAAAGTTGTCTGATTTATCACAAATTAGATGAAATTTGTCTTATTTCTACGTTTTTTAGTTTTGAGGGAAATTTTTTTGAACAAACTTGTGGAGTTGTCATGGGTTCTTCTCTCTCCCCAGTCGTGGCTAACTTCTTCATGGAGGACTTTGAATCAAAGAATTAATTTTTGTATAATTCAAACATAAGCTTTGGAAGAGGGTTGTAGATGATACCTTCATCATCTTGCCTCATGGTTAGAGAAGTTAGAACTTTTTCTTCAACATTTAAACATTCAATCTTCCTCCATAAAGTTTACAATGGAGAATGAAGTTATTGGCAACCTGCCTTTCTTGGATGTTCTTATTTTTAAAAAGGATGATGGTTCTTTCTCTCACCAAGTCTTTCATAAGAAGATTGACACTAAGAAATATCTTCATGCCAAGTCTCATTGTTATCCTGCTCAAAAGCTAGGCATTCTCAACACGCTGTGTACTTGTGCTTTGAGAGTCTTTGATGAAAGTCACCTTGAGGAAGAAAAGGCCCATCTCCTTAATTTTTTTCAAAGCAATGGTTATAGTACGCACCAAGGTCTCAGCACTTTCCTAAAGGCAGTCAAAGGGTCAACGTTATAGAAATAACTTAGAGACCTAATTTCTAGCGTGCGTCTTCCCTTCATCCAAGAAACCACAAACAAGATTGCTCGTATCCTTAAGAAACATAAGGTTCCCTCAACCTTTAAGCCTCTTAATATCTTTCAAATCTTGCTTACATTAGCTAAAGACCCTTTTGACCCTAATGATTTGAATGGTGTTTATGTCATCCCATGTTCCTGTGGAGCCACATGTATTAGAGAAACTGGTCAGTCCATAAAATAGAGGATTCATGAGCAAGTCACTAACCTCAAGCACGGTAGGACCCACTACTTAGCATTAGTAGCACATGCTGAGAAGAAAAAACATCATATATGAATTGAAGAGGCCCAAGTCATTGCTAGGATCAATCATTTCCATCACCAGAAGTTGAGGGAGGCCATTTTGATTGAAAAAAGCTAAAAAATCTAAATAGAAATGATGGGTGGAAGATTAGTAATTGCTATATCGTACACACTTTTCTTAAAGTCCATTGCTAGATCATACACTCTCACTTAAAAAAATAAAAAATGATTTTAATTTTAATTTTTAATATTTATTCATTTAATTTTTAACTTTTAATTTGTTTTATAATTTATATTTTACAAACTTCATTGATATTTCTCTATATCAACTATTTTACTTATTTGTAATATCTATCTATATATCTATATATAATTGAATTAATTTATATATAATATTTATTAATTTAATTTCTTTGTTTATTTAAGTCTTGGTTTTATTTGGTTAGTTATTGACCATTTTTTTTTTAAGATATGATATCTTTAATAGTTAGATTTTTAAGTTTGAGTATTATAAGTTTTTATTTATATAATTATTTTTATTTGTAGGGGTAGATTAGGAAAAATTATATAATTATATATATTTTTAATTATATTATATTAATATTTTTTATTAGTATAAATAATTTAATTGTTTATTTATATATTTAGACAAATATTTTATTTTATTTACCTATTTAATATTGAGTTGATTATTTTAGATATTGATATATTTTTACAAGTATATTTTGATTTTTGGTTATATATTTATATGTTTAGATATTATTTATATTATATTATTTATTAGAGTTTTTTTGATGATTTATATTAATTTATTTATTATTTTCTTTGTGAAGGATACTTCACTTTTCATTGATATCTTTTATTAAATTTCAGTTTTTACTATTATATTTTAATTGTTACAAATTGATTTTCTTTCTCTCTTTACATTATTTAATTTCAAAATGAGATTATATTTTCTATCTTAATCTTATTGATGAACCACATTAGATTGTTCAAAAAGTTTTGACTAAAAATTTCCTTGAATACAATATAGATCACAAAAGCTTAAATTAAAATAAAATGATTGATGTCCAATAAAATTAAAGCATTATTAAATTTAGAATAAATTTAATAAATGAAAAATTCATTTAAAATACAATTAAAAAAATCATAATAAGAAAAAATAAAATTCTTTTATTAAATAAAAATGGTTGAATATTAAAAATTGTTTTTTCTAATTAAATTCTGATTTGGTTTGATGCTTACAAAAAAATATTTCAAAAAATAATTCAAAATATGATATAAAATAATATAAAAGGATTAAGCATATATCAATAATAGAATACTACATACTTTATATTATCAATAAACTTCATGTTTATCTTATTTTTTATGTTATATTATATATATATATATATATATATATATATTTATAAAGTTTATAGCATTTAAATTCATGAAAATCCATCAAAATTAATGTCATTTTATATTTTGGCAAGTTAAAAGAGAGAAAACACTGATTCATATGGTTTTAATATCATAGAATATTATATTTATACTCTAATTTTTGTATTTTTAAAATTCTTATGTAATATTTTTCTTTGGAAGTGTCTTCTCCATATGCCCTTTTCTTAAGGCGTTTTATTATGATGGTTGTTTATATTCACTTTTTAATTTTCCTTGCTTACAACTTCGGTGCCTCTAACTCTGTTGAATTGACTTTTATCGCTGCTATCTAAATCTCGGAGATCTTGACTGTTCAAAAGTATCCCATGGTCAAGGTCAACAATCTTAGCTCTTTTCAAGGTACTCGGAAAAAGAATAATAAAAAACCAAACATAATGTTTAATTACTCACGTCGTTGACAAACCATACGATTGACCAAAAAAACCAAGGAGCAAACACATGTTTGACAATTTAACGTAACGAAGGTTCTGAGTCAGGATTAGATTGTCATCTTCAACCCCATTATCAGGTGACATATACGCATGTTTGACGATTTAACGTAACGAGTTCCGTTGCCAACTTTAAACCGATTGTATAATTGGTCTATTCAACGGGTCAGCGAAGTTGGCTGCACAATGAATGGCGAAAACAAATTTTCGGATCGCTTTACGTTCGAGATAATAATTACCTCGTTGAGAGCTCGTGGATTTTTTCATTGAGTGCAGAAGGTTTTCCGTAATTTTTTTTTCCAATTGAAGAAATTGTGCCAAGAACAACACTTAGATGTGTATGGTTTTATTCGAAATTGGTTCGTGAGATTTGGGAAATCTATATATTTATTGGACCATTTAAATGTGTATAGTTTTGTTCGAAATTGATTTGCGAGACTTGGGGAATTTATATAGTTATTGGAATACAACTTTAAGATTAAATGTTGGAAGTAATGGAGAAAGCTAAACTTAGATTATTGTTATGATGATAATAGGTTTGAGACTCTAATCTTAGACTTCATATCCTAATATCTAGGGAGTGGTTGAAACCATCCCATTTGTGTGAAATCCTATATTTTTGAGGCTTATTTGAATCAATGGAACAAGTGGGCTTGTATGAGTGTTTGTACACTCTTTAGGTATTTCACCTGGAGAGCTATTTAGTTTATAGTTAATATATTTAGTTTTTATCATGGTATCGACGAAGGATGCTATACAGTGAGTGAAGAATCTGCCCGATGCTCCTGAGTCAAAAGCGTCACGTGGTTTGGGCATGGAATAGCGCCGATTTGCGTGTATCAGCGAGAAAATTGCGCCGATTCACTGGAAAAGCTTACGCAGTTTTTTATTTTGTAGATGATCACGAGGGCTTAGCATAAAATCGCGCTGACCTTGCTGCATGGTGGGTTGTCGTTTGCATGGAATCAGAGGCCTATGTGAAGAGCCGATGGAAAGGTCTAGGTCTATTAGATGGAGATCATGCCTCAGTTGATGAGATTCGTCGTTGTTTACATAGGGAGGCACTGTGATTTGTTGATCTATGCATTGAGGAATTCGTGGATCGAGCTGGTATTGGGTGATTCAAGTTGATTAGCGGTGTGATGCCCATTGTGGATTTTGTAGAAGGCGTCAGTGTGTTTATTACGGTGCTAGGGTTGTTAGTTAGAATGTGTGGCGCAACTTTCAACATAGAATCAACACATAGGTTGTGCATTTACCATCCATTCAATGCGCTCATGATCACAGGGTAGGCTGCTGGAATTTCAACATTTCCAGAATGAATTCTGCATGACATCAAAGTAGAGGAATCAATTCTTGCTGTCTTATTTCTGTTTGGATTCCCTGGGCGGTGGTTAGACTGCTCGTTTTAAAATATGCTACAGCAGTTACGCATTCGCTGAATCTCCGCTTTCTCATCAACATTGATGATATATGGAGTGCTTCGAATTTGGCCTACTTCTAATAGCATTATTCATTAAGCACCGACCGTCTGTAGCTGGTGTCTTTGTTACCCTCTCACCTGGCCCCGATTGTGGAGACTCTAGTGGTGAACCTGATGTAAGAGGTCGTCGTTTGTGTATCGGATTCCATAGGTTCATTGCAACAATAATGAAAGGACAAATGTTCAAGTTGTCGTGTCAACCTATGTGGGGACTAGTTGACCTGTAAATTCTGGCGTAGAGTTCTGCATGCAGAAGATCATGGTATTGTAATCGTGGCATGGAGCCTTGGTGCAGTGGAAGCCGACAAGAGTGGTATGGAGGATTGCGTTGAAGTGGTGAACGCCATTCAAGGTGATTTTCTCCCAGTTCTGAGCATTAATTCTTGAGGGGCGGAATTATGTAATCAACTTGAGAGGATGAATTCTCTGTCTGGTTTCAAACCAGATAATCATCTAGGCCATAGATCCGGTATTGCTGTCAATGTCATCTATCAGATTTGTCATGGAAATTTAATTGTTTGAGAAACTCAAGTTGTAGGTTGTGGAGATCCCAAAACCAATTGGGTAAATTTTCTTCTAAGTTATTATATGTCACAACGAAAATGCGAAAGTTCTTGCTGATTTGAACCCATCTTCAGAAATATGTGTTATCATAAATTGCTTATTACATACATTACCTGTGTGGCATAGAAGTAACAGTCTACAAAGTTGTACAGTTGAAGAGCTGCTAAAGGGAGAAGTTTCCTGCTTGCATGGTAACGGGGTTGTTGGAGCTCGTTAGAGGACCACATGGAGTCAAAAAGAAATCTTGAAGCAAGATAAAGCGAGATAAGTTGGACTTTAACAACATGTCTATATTTTTAGATATTTTTGATTCCGATGATGATGTTTTTCTCATGTGGGCATTTGGAGGCATTAGCATGAGTAATATGTCTGAGTCAGAAGAAATTTAAGAAAAACAATGTGGTTATGTTGATGACCACGAGAATCAAGAGGCACAGTTTGTTGTGTAAGATCCCCAGATTGAGGACACATGAGTTGATCTTCAGGAAGGGTGTAAAGATGAACAAAGTGTTGAATATCAATTGAACGAGCCACATGAAGCTGATTGCAAAGACATGGCAGAAGAAGACAAAGCTAAAGAGAATTTAAATTGTGATGATCTCGTTAATATTTCTATGTGTGCAGGCATTACATCAATGAATGATAAAGACATTATAGCTGACGTTCAGATGGTTGACATCGGAAATAGTGAGAGGGAAAATTCTCCTATCCAGCTTGTCATAATCTTAAGAAGGGCGAGAATAAGAATTCAAGCTTTCCATCACTTGGGAAGAAATGAAGTAAAGATACATCACTACCTCATGGTAAGGAAAGAAAAGATGATGCCTCGCCTAGGAATGAACAAGCATGGACTCTCAAGCAAGAAGACTAAAATGAAAACCTCTCTTACCAAGTTTTTATGTACTATTGTAAGCCTAGCTGAGACTAGACTAGCAGGTGTATGTTATTGTTCAGTATCCTTTCTCCATTAAGGGGTTGTGTTGGAAGTAATGGAGAAAGCTAAACTTAGATTATTATTATGATGATGATAGGTTTGAGACTCTAATATTAGACCTCATATCCTAATATCTAGGGAGTGGTTGAAACCATCACGTTTGTGTGAAAGCCTATATATTTGAGGCTCATCTGATTCAATGGAACAAGTGGGCTTGTATGAGTGTTTGTACGCTCTCTAGGTATCTCACTTGGAGAGCCATTTAGTTTATAGTTAATATATTCAGTTTTTATCACTAAACACATCGTAGCACTAGCAATGGAGCTTGAAAAAATGGCACAACCTTTTACTTCATCCCCATAATCATTTTTGCAAGCCTCTGATACAACAAAAAATAATGTCCCCTGAGAGTAACATAAATAAGGAGTTCCTATGATTTTGATCCATGCTACTGAAAATTCGTTAAACAATTACAAGATTTCAGTTTGCTAATTAAAGTTTACCCAAAAGTTATATCTTAGATCTATCGAAAATGAATTGAAGAATAACAGAACCACTCACTCACACCACATTAAACCAATTAATCAAATTTTAAATCTAATGAAACTCAAATGTTAATCACACACCTTTCCGAAATGTCCACCATATTGATAATACACAAAAATTTACAAACTTACCATATTGATAATACACAAAGGATCCTTATATTCTAATTCCTCCAAATCACCCTAGCGTATTTCCTTATATTGGATAGATATAGAAACTACAAAATCACCTTAACCTATTTCCTTATATATTGGATAGATATAGAAACTACACAATCACCTTAACCTATTTCCTTATATTGGATAAGATTTAGAAATAGAAATGGACCATGTTATTAGAATATTAAGTGAACTAAATATGCATCGATGGTTTAACATCAAATATTGATCACACACCTTTCAAATGTGAAATGTACGCCATTCAACCTCACACAATAAATTATACAAAAATTACAAAATAATTTAACAGATTCTTACTACACAAAAGCACTCTATATTCTATTTCACCCCAATTAACTTACCGTAATTATATAGAAATGCACCATCTTCTTAGCACATTTCCTTATATTGGATAGATTTTGAATTGGACCATGCAATTAGGATATTAAGTGAACTAAATATGCATCTCGATTGTTTAAATTGACCAAGTCGTTTCCAGGAAACACATAAACGATTATTGAGGTGGAAAGTATATTACTCATTATTATTCACCGTTGCATTGGTTCACAACATAAGCCCCAAGGAACTTTAAATTTGGGCTTTTCCGTTTCTACAGTTCGTTAATATTTTCTAAAAACCGATTAGCTTAGATTAATATGTTATTATTAAAATTTTGTATTTAACAATTATTTGGTTTTTCCTAATGTATTATTGGCAATAATTATTTGGTATTATTTCCATATAGTAGTTTGTCCCTTATAAAAGGTAATTGAATTTTAAGCCACTCACAATTATAATGGATTTTTAGGTAAAAGGAAGTGATTTATTTGATGGAAAAGCTTCATGCCAGTTTGAAGCAAGAGGTATGGAAAATTGTCATTCTGTGAAATTCCTCTTATTCATTAAAATGTATTTAACATGTCACGTTTCTTGTTGAAATATACCAAGTGATTAACCACACAAAAATTGTAATAAAGATTTTTAGGGTGGAGTGCATTATTTTTCCTTGTAAGTTCAAATAAATCAATTATGAGAAAATTCACAAAGGAATGTATAAGATATGATTTGGAAAAAAAATATTTTCCTTAATTAATCATTTATTGTGGGGCTTTATTCTTTTCTTAATGTAAATAATTAATAATGTTATCAAAATTAAGGTATTGTTTTGATGACAATGAAGATGGAGATGCTAATGTATAAGTCATCTATGAAAATGTACATATTTTTCATCAAATTAATAACAATATTGATTTTTAACATCTTTTAGAAGGATACATAATTTCAGATAACTATGCTCATTACACTAGAAAACAACAACACACTTCCTATTTAATGCTCCATAACGGATAACTCTCTAAATGGTTCTTTAACTCAACCCTTCCAACAACCTTTAATAGAAGAGACAAAGTGAGGACACTTTGTACTAAAGGAGGGAATTGTGTGGTATAAGAGGACATTAAAGAACACAACAACCTAGGGTGAACCTAGTGGAAAATAAAAGTATTACTACATTTTATCTATATTAGCGTATAACTTACTAGAGAAATTAAAGTAATCTGATATGAGTTAGTCATTCTTTATATTGATAAATAAATCATTGTTAATGAATGTCCCCTTAGATAAATTTCAATTAGTGTGTTCTAAGTTAGATTTTAATGGTTCTTTAAGTTGACTTGTATCTATTTACAAGAATGTGTGTGTACACTAGGTGATGGGGGGAGGTTGGACTAATGCAGTTTTGGTATTTTCTTCTCTTAAAAATATTGACTAATAGTTCCTGTAGGACTATATTATTCACCTAGATGTTAAGAACCTTGAATTTTTAGTAATCACCCATTTTTGTAATATATATATAAAATTTCATAAATATTTTCAATTTATGTTTTTTTTTAATTATAAAAGTCCAATATGATTTTTGAAAATTTGTTTTCACTTTTCTAATTTATCTACAATATATTTATGAAACTTAGTATCCCAATGGAGGTAGATATTATTTAGGGATTTGCTAGTATTTATAATTTCATTTAAAATGTTTGAAATTGAACTATAGGATTGATTGAATTAACAGGGTCATTGTGGTATCATTATACTAGATTTTTGGAATTATTCACTTTAATGATCATTCTACTGATGTAGTCCATGGCCTCTACTTATAGTCAATAATATGTCTTGGCCATTTGAATGGCATACTTCATTTCCTTACCACCTCCTCACCATGTCAAAAATATTATACTACTTCAAAAGAAGCTCCCCAATATGAAAATTCTAGACCAGGAGGATAATAATATGGACTAGAATAATTAGTGTATGTAATAGGGTTTAGGTGGTACACATATTCCGTTGGTGCTAGTGACTCATAATTTTCATGTCAATTTCTTTCCATTCCTCCTAATACAGTCTCAGAGGAAACTCAAAGCAAAGACATGATGACTCAAATCAACAATGTGAGAGTTTGAGGGAGTCAATATTATTATTTTCATAGTATGTACACATGTAATTTAAGAGAAACAATGGAAAAAACTTAAAAAGAATAGTACCCAAGGATTTACGTTCTAAAACCCTTAAAGCTTGTCATACACAAGAAAGGATAAATTTGTAATTGTGAGAGAAATATTACAATTAGGCTTTTCACACTCAACCTTCTCATATCTTGGAATCATAAATGGAGTAGGCATCGTTACGATAGTTCTAGTAACTATGATTTGGTTCATAGAACCATTAGAATAACCACAACAATATATGTATATATAATTTTACATTTAAATTTTCTTTTAATATTTTTTGTCATATTCTAACAATCTCTACCTTGACAATAATTTTCCTAATGCATTTCCAAAGTCCAGTCACCTTTTTTGTAGGCAAAGAGAAGCCAAACAACATTGTATATTCTCTATGAACTTTGGTTTTGTAAATATGTCTGCACAATTTTCTCAAGTGTGGAACAACTCCACCTCCATCAATAACCTTTCCTACAAAATGGCTTTTCTTATCAATATGTTTTTCTTTGCTATGATAAGTTGGATTTTGTAGTGAAATGTAGAGCATTTTGACTATCACAAAATCTAGTTATGTTTTTCTTGATTCTCCTAATTTCACCTAGAATATCCTTCAACCAAATTTCCTCTTCGTAAGGGTGTGAGACAACAATGTACTCTTCCTCTATGGTGGACAAAGAAATTTTTTCTTGAAGCTTCAACATCCAACTAATGGATCCCCTTGCAACAATACAAACATATCTTGAGCTAGACCTTATCTTGTCCAAATCACCTAAAAAATATAATTCATCATATCCAAAAATTCCATCATTACAACCATTAAAGGTGATACAATAATCAATAGTGCATATAAAATATATAAGCACCCATTTCGTTGCAGGCCAATTCTCCTTTCTTGGATTTTCCATGAAGCTACTAAAAACACTCACTTCATGTGAATATCTAGTCTAGTATAAACCATCACATACATCATACTTCTTACTGCATTAGCATATGATACATGAGACATATAATCCCTTTTTTCTTCACTACTAGGACATAAACCTAAAGAAAGCTTGAAATGGGAAGTGAAAGTGATATTAATCAGTTTCACATTGTTCATCTCAAAAATTACAGGTATTTTTTATATATACTTCTACTGTGAAAACCTAAGTTGGCCATTTTTCTTGTATTTGTGTATTTCAATGTCCAAAATTTGTTATGCAACACCTAGATCCTTCATATCAAGCATCATATCCATTTGAGTCTTAAACTTGTTGATCTCTTCCATGATTTTATTTGTAATGAGCATATCATCAACATACAACACTAAGAAAATGAATATGCCATTCAAACTTTTGAAATATACATAATGGTCATACTCACTTGTAGTATAGTCCTGACTTCTCATGAAGGAATCAAACTTCTTGTCCCACTTCCTAGGCGGCTGCTTGAGGTCATACGATACCTTCTTGTTCTTGAAAACTAATTTTCCATTACGATGTTGCACAAAATCTTCTGGTTTTTCCATATAAATCCACTCTTCCTAATCTCCATGCAAAAATGTTGTTTTAACATCTAATTGCTATAAATCTAAATCAATCAAAGCAATTCATTCCATCAAAATACAAATATATACAAGTTTAACAATTAGCGAAAATATTTCATGAAAATATATACCTTCCATATAGGAATAATGATTTTGTTACCAGTCTGGATTTAAACCATTCCATATTACCATTAATACCTTTGTTCATTTTGTAGACCCATTTACATCCAACAAAATTTTTATATTTCGAAAATTTTACCATATCCCAAGTGTTATTTCTCTCTAAGGAATCCATGTCATTTTTTGTCACATCCATTAGTTTGGAATTATTAATATTCTCTACTACTTCATGATAACAAGAAGGTTCCCCATCATTATTAACCAAAGAAAGAAATTAAATTAAATCAATATACCTTTTAGGAGGTTTTCTTTCTCATGTATATCTTCTAGGTGTTGTCTTTTGATTTTCAACATTCTCTTTTGATATTCAACATCTATGAATTCTTTGTCATGAGAATCTTCTTCTCACTCCCATTTTTTTATATGTGGTTTGATACCAAATTAAATGTGTTTATTTGGTCCCTATTCCTATTTCAAAACATCTTCTACATGATATTATTTAATATGATAATATTCATCAAATATCACATATGTATCGACGATGATTTTGTGAGAAGTAGGAGCTCACAACTTTTGCTGCAAATTGGCATTGTTGAGCATTCTCCTTGCTCTTTATAAAAGAGCCATGTTCATGTATTCCATCACACCATTTTGATGATGAGTATTAAATATGGTTTTGCATCTCACAACCCTAACCTCCTTACAATATTCTTGCAACTCTAAAGAAGTAAACTTTCCTCCATTATCTATTATTAAAAATTAATTCTCTTGTTAGTTCTCTTCTTAACCATAATTTTGAATTGTTTAAAGGTTATAAATATATCATTTTTTCTTTTTAATACATGGAACCACACTTTTCTAGAGATATCTTCTATAAATGAGACAAAATATGACGATCCTCCAAAAGAAATAGTATGGGATGCCCCCAAATATCTAAATGAATATAATCAAGATTACCTTTACTAAATTGGATTCCTACTTTGTATTTTTGACTACAATATTTTCAAAATATAAAATGTTTGCAAAAACTAAAACTTAGAAATTTAAGCTTTGGAACTAGCTTGCAATTTATCAATACTTATAGTCCCTTCTCGCTCATATATCCTAGTCACTACAGCCATAAACGAATGGATTTTACCACCTCCTTAGATGCCACTATTACTTCCCTAATATAAGTACTTCCATATAGATTGTAATGATTCCCGGTCTTAATATCCTTTGTGAATACTAAAAAAACCTTAGACATTTCTAGACTCCACTTTGTTTTTTTACTTATAACCATTAAAATATAGTGTTCCTAAAGTTTTTTTCTTTTTATTTAATTTAGATACATGTATTACATCTATTAATATCTTTATAATGCCATCAAACATATTGATTTTAACTCTCCCAACTCTAGTAATATTAAGAGATATATTATAACCCATAAGTTCAAATCCACCATCAACAATTTTATATGTTGAAAATTAATTTTTGGATAGAGAGGTATGATGATATGTGACCTAATATAATACCCAACAAAATATTTACATTCCTACTTGTTGAATGTCCAACATTATTATTAAACATATATTTTAAGTTTCACTTCAATTATTATAAATTTATCAAACATATTGATCTTCTCCAGGTTTTAATTAATGTATTATAAAACTAGTCCTTATTTTCAATAAAAAAGAAAAGTGTACATCCTAATATGAAGAAAGAAACCCAACGTGAAGGTTGAATGATAAATAGAGTCATTATTTTATAGAATTGGGGTGGAAATAAATATTATTAAAATGTGTCATTTTAGATCTTAAATTTCAAATAGAAGGAATTATTTAACTCTTATAGTCTAGTATTAATTTTAAGTTAGGGTAGAATATTAAAAAAATTATGGATTTTAATAAAGAGAAAGATGGAAGGTTTTCCCATGTAAAAAAATTGATCTCTTGATCTGGATTTGTTTTTTTTGGTAAGGTTAGGTAGGTGGGACCAACCACAGGGGATTTGAACCAATGAACTATCACAAGGTATGCTTTAGAGTTGCACCAATTCACTATCAATCTAAAGCCTCATAGACCTTTTGCATTTGATTATTAAAAATCGAAACGACTATTCAAAAGAAGTATATTGACAGTGCTATTTTTCTAAATAATAAGGAATATTGATGAATATTGACTGGACAAATCAATATTTAATTCTATAATTAGGTATATTCATAAAAGAGAACATTATTCATGAGTAATTTGATAGTAAGGTATTACATATAATGATTTATGCTTATAAATTCACATCCCAATTCAATGTTGCATATTTTGTCATTTTAATATGGCTAACATAATTCTACGCTCAACTAGATAGGAACATTGAGACGTTCATTGTAAATGTAACAAATAAACATATGACAATCTCCTATGTGGGAAGAAGGATATCATTACAATATTTCATTGTCGAGTTATGTATAGAAGTTCTGTCATTAGAAGATATACACCATATAATATAAAGTGATAAGGGATTACCCTGACAAAGCTATATGAAAAATTAGAAAAATATGAAAAGGAATATGATTCTCTAGTAAATAACTTATGTGAAAAAAACCAATCCACGTTATAAGAGTAGTTTAAAAGGACAAACTACTTCAATAAACAACTATGAGCATTCAAGAAATAAAATTATAACGTAGAATGAAAGAAAAAAGTATCAATTCCACCAGATGTTTCAATTCAATGTTATTGAGAATCTTAGAAGTAAGATACCAGAATTCACAAATTTTAACAATATATAAAGGAGTTGTAACAAAAAAAAATTATATAAAAATTACTCATAAAATATCAATGAACAACTATTATCTAAAAACAATAAAATTTCTCATTTAAGAAATCAAAATAAAACTCTAACAAAAATGAAGAAGTTGAAGAATGAGAAAGTGCAACAAAAGGGAAATAAGATAAATAGGGGAACCATTAATACCAATACAATGATGCGGGAGAAGATAATTTCATTATCAACGAAATTTATGTCAATAGAGAGATTTCAAATGTTGAAATTGAAGTAATGAAGTCTTCTAAGTGGATGAGTTTCCAAAATTTAACATTGATGTGTGTAATGAAGATATACACACAATTAATCACGATTGATGAAACAAGATGTTAGTCGAAGGATGTTTCCAAACTAATAAATACGAAAAAAGTTTAGATATTATCACACAAGGTCTTCATTTAGTGAACTTCATATATGGGCAGGCATTCATGGAATATGAAATAATACCCAAGGTATATAAATACCTCCCAAAATATGTTTTTTGAAGCCTCTTCTCCATACATGTTTCCAATAAAGAAAACATCTTATTTTAAATAGATAATTTTTTTTATTCCCCTTAATACATATAAACTCACTCGTGCCTTGCGCAACCCCTAATACATAAAATATATTGAATTTATTTTTGACAATTTAAAACCACTTTTATAAATAAACATTCTATAACATTAATCAACAACGTGGAACCCTCATGTATTATAATTATTACTCAAGTAAATCATTACAAAATTAAACAATACATTAAAAAAGATAAACTTATCAAAATATTGTATGAACACCCAAAACATATAATCTTTATCATGTAAGAATTAACATACAAATATCCCAATGTGCTCATCATAGCACCTCAATATCCATGCCCCTCAATCCATTGGCAATGAAGATCAAATTCATAATCTTCTTATTAGAGAGTGCCAAAAAAAATATTTATAGGTCTCATCACCTCATGTCCTCAACCTTACCAAATATGTGGAAGCCACATGAAAATGGTTCATTTCATATATAAAAAAAAAAACTTATTAGTATATTAAAGATAAAACATTTCCAAGAAAGAAAAACTTAGTAATATACCTAAAAGCATGTTACAAATATGATAATAAGATAATAGTTATTATGTAATAAATAACAATATTGTAATGATATTTGTGCAATGATGATTATTCAAAACATTATTAAAGACCATTTATTACTCACCAATAGTATTTGATGATGATGATGGTGGTTAACGTCCATTGAGACCAAACATTGGTATATCAGACCTAAAGAAACAAATTATTTATTTTGATTTAAGACTTTATTCGTATGCTCAAAAAGCTTGGAGAGAAGCCTCCCAAGCTCACTATAATTTTGACATTGTAAAATGCTAGGAAGGTCAATATTGTAACAACGATTGTGAAACTGAGATCTAATGTGCTTGTACGCGGGGCACTCTAAGAGGAAGTGGTTTTCATCCTCGATGTTCCTATTCTCACGTATATGGCAAATCCTTTCCATCCATGGTGTTTTAGGAACTGTCCAATGACTTGTTTCACTATGGAGCCCACGAGAATTCGTTCTAATCTTTGCTATACTAATTTTGTTCTTTGAGCTAGTTAAAATAGAGAGATACTTTTGATCTTCTAGGGTGGGGTTGATGACCTTCTTATAATAAATTAATTTTCTTTTAGCCACTAAATCTTTCTCACACCACATTTTTTCTTTGAACTTATAAGTAACAATATCTTTAATTTTATTTATGTTTTGCAATGCATCATTCTCGTTGATCTCCCAATAGTTTAACTAGGCCCTTGTGTCTTTATGACACCCCCAATTGAGCCTTAGGTGGTTTTGGCTGGAATTTAAAGCTAGCTTAGGAAGTCTATGATCATCTATGTTATTGAGTTTGTGCTTGTACAACAGAAACATAATCATAGTTAGGCTCTTAATAGTGGAAATACCTACTTCTATAAGGAGAATATGATAGGGTGTATTACTTTTAATTTTCAGGTTATAAGTTATAAAATGCTTCTAGATTTGCTCAATCTTTCTCCATGATTCTCTGGAGATGCTGCAACCCCAAACCTCACAGCCATATAAGATAACAGGAGTAACTAAAGTTTCAAAGGGGAACTTCTTTTTATCCCACATTACATGGTTTGTTGTTTTACAATGATTTTTAAGACCAAAATAAGCTTTCCACCCCCCATTAATCCTTTTCTCAATGCTATGGTTCCAGTTGAGCTTGTGATGAATATAAATTCCTAGGTACTTGTAAGAATACACTTCCTCCAAGTTATTATTGTCATACATAAAATTAGCATAAGTGTCCTTCTAGATTTGATAATCATAACTTTTGTTTTGTCAGTCTTAACCGTGATACCCATGGTAGAGCATAAATCCTTAAGAAGCCTGAGCTTCTTATCAAGATTAGACGGGCACCTTGCCAAAAGAACAAATCATCAGCATAGAGAAGAAGGATGACGACTATCCCAGCTAAGATTGTGCCATCACATCCTACATCCTCTAAATAGCCTTCGAGCTTATCGATGTAAATGCCAAATAAGGTAGGGGAGAGGGGGAAACCTTCTTTAACTCCGATGTGACACTTAATATCTTTCGACCACCACTCATCGCTCTTTAGCTTGGCAATTACATTGTCGTATAACCTTATAGCAGCAGCTCTCAACTCGAGAGGAACCTTTAGCTTTTCTAATCTATTCCAAAGGTTGTATCTAGGAACCATATCGAAAGCTTTCTAAAGCCCACAAAGCAACAAAATAAATTGGATTTATCATTACGACATTCCTCCGCAATGATCCTAAGCGTAATGAGGTGGTATGTTGTTGAGTGATGCCTTCTGAAACCTTCTTGGCCTTTAGCCCACTTACCTTCACTTTCAAGCCATATGCTTAACTTCTTTTCCAAAATACTACCATATAACTTGGCTAAGAGAGGGCTGATCCTAATTGTCCGATAATTAGAGGGGTTATTTGTA